>CM077350.1:19227867-19399827 GCA_039655645.1 Ammopiptanthus mongolicus | reverse complement strand
GCCAATAGACACTACAAAGGTATGACTGTCAGGAAGAGAATCACGTCACAACTTACGGATACAATTTGAAAAAGATAGAGATTGATTTCGCTCAGGACCTCTTCATGAGAGTTGCAGATATTTCTATGAACTTCCATAGATCCAAGATCGATACTTTTTAACAGCTGAAGCTCTCGAATTGTCAGCGGATACTTGCATGTTTGATTGTCACGACAGTATCACATCTACAGCTTGAAGAAGGAATTTCACTCTGATAGAGAATGATTCAGATCTCTACTCCTTCCGGAAACTTGTTGGTATTTATGTTATTTTTCTAACTAAACCAAGTGATATTTATGTTATCTTTCTAACTAAACCAAGATCACTTCATTTGGACGTGTGTACCTCAAAATACGACGTTTCGGACGCTTGATTATCGATAGCAGACCTTGACTATAATATTATTCAGATCTTTACTTCTTCAGGAAACTTGTTGGTATTTATGTTATCTTTCTAAATAAACCAAGATCACTTCATTTGGACGAGTGTACCTCAAAATACGACGTTTCGGACACTTGATTATCGATAGCAAACGCTTGACTACAATCTTCAGTGTTTCTGCTTTTGCACCTTTAGTACTTTTGTCTTTGTTCAGGCTTCTTTTCTCTTTCTTCTGTTAGAGTTGTTGAAGATTTTGTATTCTTCCGTTACCGTACTTGATACTGTAGAACTTTTTTGAAAAGGGTACCTCATGTTTTGGTGAACCTTGGACTTTGAATATTTTAATACTTCATTCAAAATTACTTCTCCTTTCATCCTATTGTTCTGTAATCTGATTAGACGCTTGGTTAGCTTCACTGAACGATTTTTAAACGAGATAAGATGCTTGGTTATCCACTGGGCACAGTCACAAGGCTGTTTAACTCGTTGCACTCTGACCAGTTAGCGTATTATGCTTCCTTGACCCTATTAACGATCAAATTAGGATTCGATGTCATTAAGAAACTTGTATATATGGATATTACGTTTAATGAGACGTCGGTTTCATCCAATTCAGACACCTATAGTGCAAGATATGGCCAATAGACACTACAAAGGTATGACTGTCAGGAAGAGCATCACGTCACCAACTTACGGATACAATTTGAAAAAGATAGAGATTGATTTCGCTCAGGACCTCTTCATGAGAGTTGCAGATATTTCTATGAACTTCCATAGATACCAAGATCGATACTTTTGAACAGCTGAAGCTCTTGAAATTGTCAGCGGACACTTGCATGTTTTGATTGTCACGAACAGTATCACATCTACAGCTTGAAGAAGGAATTTCACTCTGATAGAGAATGATTCAGATCTCTACTCCTTCCGGAAACTTGTTGGTATTTTTGTTATTTTCTAACTAAACCAAGTGATATTTATGTTATCTTTCTAACTAAACCAAGATCACTTCATTTGGACGAGTGTACCTCAAAATACGACGTTTCGGACGCTTGATTATCGATAGCAGACCCTTGACTATAATATTCATTGTTTTTGCTTTTGCACCTTTAGTACTTTTGTCTTTGTTCAGGCTTCTTTTCTCTTTCTTCTGTTAGAGTTGTTGAAGCTTTTGTATTCTTCTGTTACCGTACTTGATGCTGTAGAACTTTATTGAAAAGGGTACCTCATGTTTTGGTGAAGCTTGGAATTTGAATATTTTAATACTTCATCCAAAATTTCTTCTCCATTCATCCTAATGTTCTGTATTCTGATTAGACGGTTGATTAGCTTCACTGAATGCTTTTGAAATGAGATAAGATGCTTGGTTATCCATTGGGCACATTCACAAGGTTGTTTAACTCGTAGAACTCCGACCAATTAGCGTATTATGCTTCCTTGAATCGCTTAACGGTCGAATTAGGATTCCATGTCTTCAAGAAACTTGTAGATATGGATATTAGGTTTAATGAGATATTGGTTTCATCCAATTCGGACACCTATAGTGCAGGATATGGCCAATAGACGCTACAAAGGTATGACTGTCAGGAACAGCAACACGTCACCAACTTACGGATACAATTTGACAAAGATAGAGGTCGATTTAGCTCAGGACCTCTTCATGAGAGTTGCAGATATTTCTTTGAACTTCCATAAATACCAAGATCGATGCTTTTCAACACCTAAAGCTCTCGAAATTGTCAGCGGACGCTTGCATGTTTTGATTGTCATCAAAAGTATCACATCTACAGCTTGAAGAAGGAATTTCACTTTGATAGAGATTGATTCAGATCTCTACTTCTTCAGGAAACTTGTTGGTATTTATGTTATCTTTCAAACTAAACCAAGATCACTTCATTTGGACGAGAGTACGTCAAAATACGACGTTTCGGACAGTTGATTATCGATAGCAAACGCTTGACTACAATCTTCAGTGTTTTTGCTTTTGCACCTTTAGTACTTTTGTCTTTGCTCAGGCTTGTTTTCTCTTTCTTCTGTTAGAGTTGTTGAAGCTTTTGTATTCTTCTGTTACCGTACTTGATGCTGTAGAGCTTTATTCAAAAGGGTACCTCATGTTTTGGTGAAGCTTGGACTTTGAATATTTTAATACTTCGTTCAAAATTACTTCTCCATTCATCCTAATGTTCTGTATTCCGATTAGACGCTTAGTTAGCTTCGCTGAACGTTTTTAAACGAGATAAGATGCTTGGTTATCCACTGGGCACATTCACAAGGCTGTTTAACTCGTTGCTCTCGGACCGGTGAGCGTATTATGCTTCCTTGACCCTCTTAACGACCGAATTAGGATTCGATATCTTCAAGAAACTTGTATATATGGATGTGAGGTTTAATGAGACATCGGTTTCATCCAATTCAGACACCTATAGTGCAAGATATGGCCAATAGACGCTACAAAGGTATGACTGTCAGGAACAGCATCTCATCACCAACATACGGATACAATTTGAAAAAGATAGAGATCGATTTCGCTCAGGACCTCTTCATGAGAGTTGCAGATATTTCTATGAACTTCCATAGATACCAAGATCGATGCTTTGGAACACCTGAAGCTCTCAAAATTGTCATAGGAAACTTGCATGTTTTGATTGTCACGAATAGTATCACATCTACAGCTTGAAGAAGGAATTTCACTCTAATAGAGAATGATTCAGATCTCTACTCCTTCCGTAAACTTGTTGTTATTTATGTGATTTTCTAACTCAACCAAGTGATATATTTATGTTATCTTTCTAACAAAACCAAGATCACTTCATTTGGACGAGGGTACCTCAAAATACGACGTTTCGGACGCTTGATTATCGATAGCAGACCCTTGACTATAATCTTCAGTGTTTTTGCTTTTGCACCTTTAGTACTTTTGTCTTTGTTCAGGCTTCTTTTCTCTTTCTTCTGTTAGATTTGTTGAAGCTTTTGTATTCTTCTGTTACCGTACTTGATGCTGTAGAGCTTTATTGAAATGGGTACCTCATGTTTTGGTGAAGCTTGGACTTTGAATATTTTAATACTTCATCCAAAATTACTTCTCCATTCATCCTAATGTTTTGTATTCTGCTTAGATGGTTGATTAGCTTCACTGAACGCTTTTTAAATGAGATAAGATGCTTGGTTATCCACTGGGCACATTCACAAGGTTGTTTAACTCGTAGAACTCCGACCAGTTAGCGTATTATGCTTCCTTGACCCGCTTAACGGTCGAATTAGGATTCCATGTCTTCAAGAAACTTGTAGATATGGATATTAGGTTTAATGAGACATCGGTTTCATCCAATTCGGACACCTATAGTGCAAGATATGGCCAATAGACGCTACAAAGGTATGACTGTCAGGAACAGCAACACGTCACCAACTTACGGATACAATTTGACAAAGATAGAGGTCGATTTCGCTCAGGACCTGATCATGAGAGTTGTAGATATTTCTTTTAACTTCCATAGATACCAAGATCGATGCTTTTCAACACCTAAAGCTCTCGAAATTGTCAGCGGACGCTTGCATGTTTTGATTGTAATCAAAAGTATCACATGTACAGCTTGAAGAAGGAATTTCACTCTGATAGAGATTGATTCAGATCTCTACTTCTTCAGAAAACTTGTTGGTATTTATGTTATTTTCTAACTAAACCAAGTGATATTTATGTTATCTTCCTAACAAAACCAAGATCACTTCATTTGGACAAGGGTACCTCAAAATACGACGTTTCGGACGCTTGATTATCGATAGCAGACCCTTGACTATAATCTTCAGTGTTTTTGCTTTTGCACCTTTAGTACTTTTGTCTTTGTTCAGGCTTCTTTTCTCTTTCTTCTGTTAGATTTTTTGAAGCTTTTGTATTCTTCTGTTACCATACTTGATGCTGTAGAGCCTTATTGAAATGGGTACCTCATGTTTTGGTGTAGCTTGGACTTTGAATATTTTAATACTTCATCCAAAATTACTTCTCCATTCATCCTAATGTTCTGTATTCTGATTAGACGGTTGATTAGCTTCACTGAACGCTTTTTAAATGAGATAAGATGCTTGGTTATCCACTGGGCACATTCACAAGGTTGTTTAACTCGTAGCACTCCGACCAGTTAGAGTATTCTGCTTCCTTGACCCTCTTAACGGTCGAATTAGGATTCGATGTCTTCAAGAAACTTGAATATATGGATATTAGGTTTAATGAGACATCGGTTTCATCCAATTCGGACACAAATAATGCAAGATATGGCCAATATACGCTACAAAGGACTGACTGTCAGGAACAGCAACACGTCACCGACTTACGGATACAATTTGACACAGATAGAGGTCGATTTCGCTCAGAACCTCTTCATGAGAGTTGCAAATATTTCTAGAACTTCCATAGATACCAAGATCGATGCTTTTGAACACCTAAAGCTCTCGAAATTGTCAGCGGACGCTTGCATGTTTTGATTGTCATGAACAATGTCACATCTACAGCTTGAAGAAGGAATTTCGCTCTGATAGAGATTGATTCAAATCTCTACTTCTTCAGGAAACTTGTTTTTATTTATGTTGTCTGTCTAACTAAACCAAGATCACGTCATTTGGACGAGTGTACCTCAAAATACGAAGTTTCGGACGCTTGATTATCGATAGCAGACGCTTGACTACAATCTTTTGTGTTTTTGCTTTAGCACCTTTAGTACTTTTGTCTTTGTTCATGCTTCTTTTCTTTTTCTTCTATTTGAGTTGTTGAAGCTTTTGTATTCTTCTGTTACCATACTTGATGCTGTAGAACTTTATTGAAAAGGGTACCTCATGTTTTGGTGAAGCTTGGACTTTCAATATTTTAATACTTCATTCAAAATTACTTCTCCATTCATCCTAATGTTCTGTATTCTGATTAGACCGTTGATTAGCTTCACTGAACGCTTTTTAAATGAGATAAGATGCTTGGTTATCCACTGGGCACATTCACAAGGTTGTTTAACTCGGAGCACTCCGACCATTTAGCGTATTATGCTTCCTTGACCCTCTTAACAGCCGAATTAGGATTCGATGTCTTCAAGAAACTTGTATATATGGATATTAGGTTTAATAAGACATTGGTTTCATCCAATTCGGACATCTATACAGTAAGATATGACCAATAGACGCTACGAAGGTATGACTGTCAGGAACAACATCACGTCACCAACTTTCGGATACAATTTGAAAAAGATAGAGATCGATTTCGCTCAGGACCTCTTCATGGGAGTTGCATATATTTCTTTGAACTTCTATAGATACCAAGATCGATGCTTTTCAACACCTAAAGCTCTCAAAATTGTCAGCGGACGCTTGCATGTTTTGGTTGTCATGAACAGTGTCACATCTACAGCTTGAAGAAGGAATTTCGCTCCGATAGAGATTGATTCAGATCTCTACTTCTTCAGGAAACTTGTTTTTATTTATGTTGTCTCTCTAACTAAACCAAGATTACGTCATGTGGACGAGTGTACCTCAAAATACGACGTTTCGGACCCTTGATTATCGACAACAGACCCTTGACTATAATATTCAGTGTTTTTGCTTTTGCACATTTAGTACTTTTGTCTTTGTTCAGGCTTCTTTGCTCTTTCTTCTGTTAGAGTTGCTGAAGCTTTTGTATTCTTCTGTAACCGTACTTGATGCTCTAGAACTTTATTGAAAAGGGTACCTCATGTTTTGGTGAAGCTTGGACTTTGAATATTTTAATACTTCATTCAAAATTACTTCTCCATTCATCCTAATGTTCTGTATTCTGATTAGACGCTCGGTTAGCTTCATTGAATGCTTTTTAAACGAGATAAGGTGCTTGGTTATCCACTGGGCACATTCAATAGGCTCTTTAACTCGTTTCACTCTGACCAGTTAGCGTATTATGCTTCCTCGACCCTCTTAACGGCCGAATTAGGATTCGATGTCTTCAAGAAACTTGTATATATGGATATTAGGTTTAATGAGACATCCGTTTCATCCAATTCGGACACCTATAGTGCAAGATATGGCCAATAGATGCTACAAAGGTATGACTGTCAGGAACAACATCATGTCACCAACTTACGGATACAATTTGAAAAAGATAGAGATTGATTTCGCTCAGGACCTCTTCATGAGAGTTACAGATATTTCTATGAACTTCCATAGATACCAAGATTGATGCTTTTGAACACCTGTAGCTCTCGAAATTGTCAGCGGACACTTGCATGTTTTGATTGTCACGAACAGTATCACATCTACAGCTTGAAGAAGGAATTTCACTCTAATAGAGAATGATTCGTATCTCTACTCCTTCAGGAAACTTGTTGGTATTTATGTTATTTTCTAACTAAACCAAGTTATATTTATGTTATGTTTCTAACTAAACCAAGATCACTTCATTTGGACGTGTGTACCTCAAAATACGACGTTTCGGACGATTGATTATCGATAACAGACCCTTGACTATAATCTTCAGTGTTTTTGCTTTTGCACCTTTAGTACTTTTGTCTTTGTTCAGGCTTCTTTTCTATATCTTCTGTCAGAGTTGTTGAAGCTTTTGTATTCTTCTGTTACCGTACTTGATGTTGCAGAACATTATTGAAAAGGGTACCTCATATTTTGGTGAAGCTTGGACTTTGAATATTTTGATACTTCATTCAAAATTACTTCTCCATTCATCCTAATGTTCTGTATTCTGATTAGATGCTTGGTTAGCTTCACTGAACGCTTTTTAAATGAGATAAGATGCTTGGTTATCCACTGTGCACATTCACAAGGCTGTTTAACTCGTAGCACTCTGGCCAGTTAGCGTATTATGCTTCCTTGACCCTCTTAAGGGCCGAATTAAGATTCGATATCTTCAAGAAAATTGTATATTTTGATATTAGATTTAATGAGACATCGGTTTCATCAATTCGGACACCTATAGTGCAAGATATGGCCAATAGACGCTACAAAGGTATGACTGTCAAGAACAGCTTCACGTCACCAACTTACGGTCACAATTTGACAAAGATAGAGGTCGATTTCGCTCAGGACCTGATCATGAGAGTTGCAGATATTTCTTTTAACTTCCATAGATACCAAGATCGATGCTTTTCAACACCTAAATCTCTCGAAATTGTCAGCGGACGCTTGCATGTTTTGATTGTCATGAACATTATCACATCTACAGCTTGAAAAAGGAATTTCACTCTGATAGAGATTGATTCAGATATCTACTTCTTCAGGAAACTTGTTGGTATTTATGTTATCTTTCTAACTAAGCCAAGATCACTTCATTTGGACGAGTGTACCTCAAAATACGACGTTTCGGACACTTGATTATCGATAGCAAACGCTTGACTGCAATCTTCAGTGTTTTTGCTTTTGCACCGTTAGTACTTTTGTCTTTGTTCACGCTTCTTTTCTCTTTCTTCTGTTAGAGTTGCTGAAGCTTTTGTATTCTTCTGTGACCGCACTTGATGCTGTAGAACTTTATTGAAAAGGGTACCTCATGTTTTGGTGAAGCTTGGACTTTGAATATTTTAATACATCATTCAAAATTACTTCTCCATTCATCCTAATGTTCTGTATTCTGATTAGACGCTTGGTTAGCTTCACTGAACTCTTTTTAATCGAGATAAGATGCTTGGTTATCCACTGGGCGCATTCACAAGGTTGTTTAACTCGTTGCACTCTGACCAGTTAGCGTATTATGCTTCCTTGACCCTCTTAACGGCCGAATTAGGATTCGATGTCTTCAAGAAGCTTGTATATATGGATATTAGGTTTAACGAGACATTGGTTTCGCTTGTATATGTGGATATTAGGTTTAACAAGACATTGGTTTCATCCAATTCGGACGCACTAGTGCAAAATATGGATTCTACAACAGGTTTCTAGATCGGTTGAAAAGAAACCGATTTAAAAAAAAGGGCGGTGGCAATTTTGAAAATAAGTTCAAAATTATTTACATCGGTTCAGAAAGAACCCGATGTATAAAACATTTAACATCGGTTACATAGTTCAACTGATGAAAACAATTTAAATAAAAAACTATTTATTTGTTCCCGCCACGTATTTACATCGGTTATTACACAATTGATCTCATTAGTAAACTTTCAAACTCGGTTATTTGACAACCGATCTCATTATTAAACTTTCAAAATCGGTTCTATTAACCAACCGATTTCAAATCTTCATTAAACCCATTTCACGTTCCAACGTTCTTTCATATCTTTCCCTTCTCACTGTTTGCCCTCTCTCTCGTTTGCTCCTTCTCATTCATCCTTCACTACCGTAACCTAGCACCATCCTTCATCCTTCTCCTTCTCCTCACAAATCGTTGCTGCTCCTTCATCGCTGATACACTGCCCAGTCGCGTACGGCTTCACCCTCTCCTCTGAACCTCTGTACCAAACTTTGCCCACGGCTTCACCCTCTCCTCGGTGGAGAAACTTTGCCCAATCGCGCAGGTTCTCTTTCTTTCTCTCTACATTTTTGTTGTTGTCTGCTACCTATTACTTTGGTTTTGCAATGTAACTTGATTAGTTTTACAGTATGGCATGTAACTTGGCAGGAAATCCATACGTGACATTCTAATGAAGAAAAACACTTCTCATTCTGATTAGATTTTCTTATGAAATTAAAGGGAGAAAGGAAGAGAAAAAGTATTTATGTATTAGAATTTACTATGGGTTCACGTGATCATTCACATCAGCCTGATAAGGAGGACGATCAATGTGAGTTGTATGTTGATGATCATCATGATCGCCGGTTAGTGGCATTTGGGAGGGTACACAACTTGGGAAATACCTTACACCACCAGACATTAGAGGATGATCATGTGAGGGTGGTGGTTGAAGATGTTCTAGATGTTGATGCTCTAGTCCCTGTGCCCACTAAGGAGGTTATTACAGTTGGCCACGCCCCCGGTAATTTCATCCCTTGGCCGAGAAGACTTGTGAGGTTTTTTGTTTCAGCCAAGGTATTCATGTAATTGTTCACTTACTTATGTTTTTCTATATTTACAATTGAAATAAATTAATTGTGTTTACTTGTGTTTACTAATGCTTTACCTCTGTTGTTTAGGATGATGGAAAAGATCATCGACCCAAAAGGCCTAGGTCGGATCCGAGAAAACTTGTGGCGTCTGGTTCATCGAAGGTATTCATATAATCATTCAATAAGTTAAGTTTTTTTTTATTTACAATTGAAATAACCTAACCGTGTTTACTAATGTTCTATATTTGCTGTTTAGGGTATTGACAAGGATGTTGAACTTGATGCTCTGCAACATCTCGCATTAGCTGCCGTGAAACTTGGGAAGGAGTCCGCTTTTATAAATTTGGAACACGATGGCAAGCCCGACACTTTCTATATCCCCCAGAGGGACATTATGGAGATATGCATTGATAGTGAAATGCTTTGCATGACAGTTGTCTCATTATGGTGTACGTAAGTTATGTTATTTCAACTAATTAATTTGTAAGTTAACTAATTAAGTTTTTAACTATTATAATTAATATTTATTTCAATATCTTAGGTATCTGCATCGCCTGTGTATTGATAGGGGTAACCTCAATCTTTATGGATTCCTTGACCCTCAACTAATTCAGGGTGAGACACTTAGGTCAGATGAGATTACTACGTACATGCGACGTGTGCTTGATGAAGGCAAAAAACAGTTCTACCTAGCACCTTACCTCCATCTGGAAGTACAAGTTTTACTAGTGATTTATAATTATCTGTGACTTGTCTCTAACTATTTCCAAATGCAGTAAACATCGGCAATTATTGATCATCTGTCGTGGTATGAGTGTTGTGGTCTTCTTTTGTTCGTTGGGAAGGAAGCCGACGAAAGAAATCAAGCTTATTGTTGAAACGTAAGCTTTTAATTAATTTAATTTGTACTACATTTGCTTTATTAATTACTTTGAAATATATAACATACTTTAAATTCATATTTTCTTAATTATGATAGAGCTATGAATGCAAGTCGTGTTTTGGATGGTGGTAGGCCCAGGCCTATTAGGTGGATTTACCCTAATGTAAGTAGTTTATTAATTAGTACCCGAGATTCAATTGCAGTGTAAAATAGTTACTATTATGTTTTTACTCATTATATATTCAAATTGTGTATTCATTTGTAGTGTCATAGGCAACATGGCGGCTGGGAGTGCGGATATTATGTCATGAAGTGGATATTCAACATTGTCTCCGCGAGTATTACAGATCGATGGAAGGAGTTAATTAACTAATAACATTTGTAAATAGTTATAGATTAATTATGTATAGTTATAGTTGATTAGTTATAATGTGCAGATTTTCGACAATCCGGAAGCATTCTCTGAAGAGGACATTAAGGACATCAAGGAGCGTTGGGCAAACTTCTTTCTTGAGATGACTTCTGAACATTAATTTATGGATGACATTTTATTTCTTTAATTAGTTTAATTTGTTATATATCTTTGTTGTTTCTTTGTTATGTATTTAATTAATTAGTTTGAATTTATTACATTATATAATTAGTTGAGTTTGTTGAATCAAAAGCTGACTTTTGCATAATCAATAAAGTATAGTTTGGCTTACTTAGTATATAGTGATTTGGATTATGTTATTGTTGGGATTCTATTTTGGCTGGGATTGTTCTAGTTGTACATATATGAAACAGGGTTAAGGATTGCCACTGGTTTAAAACAGAGTATTTAAAAAAAAATTGGACTATCAACATCGGTTACAATAGAGAACCGATGTTGAACTATCAATTTCAATCGGTTCTGAATTACAACCGATGTGAAAAGATACTTTCAAAATCAGTTACAAGACCAAATCGATGTTGAATTATAACTTTCAACATCGGTTCTATATTATAACCGATATGAAAAGTTCTTTTTCAATAATTATTAATCCGTTGAATGAGCACTTTCAAAATCGGTTTGGTTTATAACCGATGTTGAAAGTTAACTTTCAACATCGGTTAAAAACCGATGTTAAAAGGTCTTACATTCTACATCATCTGTTTCGACATCGGTTCCATAACCGATTTAGAATGATATTTTTAACCGATTTTAAACATGTTTATTGCACAAGTGACACCTATAGTGCAAGATATCGCTAATAGACGCTACAAAGGTATGACTGTCAGGAACAGCATCACGTCACCAACTTACGGATACAATTTGAAAAAGATAGAGATCGATTTCGCTCAGGACCTCTTCATGAGAGTTGTAAATATTTCTATGAACTTCCATAGATACCAAGACCGATGCTTTTGAACACCCGAAGCTCTCGAAATTGTCAGCGGACCCTTGCATGTTTTGATTGTCACGAACAGTATCACATCAACAGCTTGAAGAAGGAATTTCACTCTGATAGAGAATGATTCAGATCTCTACTCCATTAGGAAACTTGTTGGTATTTACGTTATTATCTAACTAAACCAAGTGATATTTATGTTATCTTTCTAACTAAACCAGAATCACTTCATTTGGACGAGTGTACCTCAAAATACGATGTTTCGGACGCTTGATTATCGATAGCAGACCCTTGACTATAATCTTCAGTGTTTTTGCTTTTACACCTTTAGTACTTTTGTCTTTGTTCAGGATTCTTTTCTCTTTCTTCTGTTAGAGTTGCTGAAGCTTTTGTATTCTTCTGTTACCGTACTTGATGTTGCAGAACATTATTGAAAAGGGTACCTCATATTTTGGTGAAGCTTGGACTTCGAATATTTTAATACTTCATTCAAAATTACTTCTCCATTCATCCTAATGTTCTGTATTCTGATTAGACGGTTCGTTAGCTTCATTGAACTCTTTTTAAATGAGATATGATGCTTGGTTATCCACAGGGCACATTCACAAGGTTGTTTAACTCGTTGCACTCTGACAAGTTAGCGTATTATGCTTCCTTGATCCTTTTAACGGCCGAATTAGGATTCGATGTCTTCAAGAAACTTGTATCTATGGATATTAGGTTTAATAAGACATCGGTTTCATCCAATTCGGACATCTATAGTGCAAGATATGGCCAATAGACGCTACAAAGGTATGACTGTCAGGAACAGCAACACGTCACCAACTTACGGATACAATTTGACAAAGATAGAGGTCGATTTCGCTCAGGACCTCTTCATGAGAGTTGCAGATATTTCTATGAACATCCATAGATACCAAGATCGATGCTTTCGAACACCTCAAGCTGTCGAAATTGTCAGCGGACGCTTTCATGTTTTGATTGTCATCAACATTATCACATCTACCGCTTGAAGAAGGAATTTCACTCGGATAGAGATTGATTCAGATCTCTACTTCTTCAGGAAACTTGTTGGTATTTATGTTATCTTTCTAACCAAACCAAGATCACTTCATTTGGATGAGTGTACATCAAAATAAGACGTTTCGGACGCTTGATTATCGATAGCAGACACTTGACTACAATCTTCAATGTTTTTGCTTTTGCACCGTTAGTACTTTTGTCTTTGTTCACGCTTCTTTTATCTTTCTTCTGTTGGAGTTGCTAAAGCTTTTGTATTCTTCTGTTACCGTACTTGATCCTGTAGAACTTTATTGAAAAGGGTACCTCATGTTTTGGTGAAACTTGGACTTCGAATATTTTAATACTTCATTCAAAATTACTTCTCCATTCATCCTAATGTTCTGTATTCTGATTAGACGCTTGGTTAGCTTCACTGAACGCTTTTTAAATGAGATAAGATGCTTGGTTATCCACTGGGCACATTCACAAGGCTGTTTAACTCGTTGCACTCTGACCAGTTATCGTATTATGCTTCCTTGACCCTCTTAACGGCCAAATTAGGATTCGATGTCTTCAAGAAACTTGTATATATGGATATTAGGATTAATGAGACATCGGTTTCATCCAATTCGGACACCTATAGTGCAAGATATGGCCAATAGACGCTACAAAGGTATGACTGTCAGGAACAGCATCACGTCACCAACTTACGGATACAATTTGACAAAGATAGAGGTCGATTTCGCTCTGGACCGCTTCATTAGAGTTGCAGATATTTCTATGAACTTCCATAGATACCAAGATCGATGCTTTTGAACACCTCAAGCTGTCGAAATTGTCAGCGGACACTTTCATGTTTTGATTGTCATCAACATTATCACATCTACAGCTTGAAGAAGCAATTTCACTCTGATAGAGATTGATTCAAATCTCTACTTCTTCAGGAAACTTGTTGGTAATTATGTTATCTTTCTAACTAAACCAAGATCACTTCATTTGGACGAGTGTACATTAAAATAAGACGTTTCGAACGCTTGATTATCGATAGCAGATGCTTGACTACAATCTTCAGTGTTTTTGCTTTTGCACCTTTAGTACTTTTGTCTTTGTTCAGGCTTCTTTTATCTTTCTTCTGTTGGAGTTGCTAAAGCTTTTGTATTCTTCTGTTACCGTACTTGATCCTGTAGAACTTTATTGAAAAGGGTACCTCATGTTTTGGTGAAGCTTGGACTTCGAATATTTTAATACTTCATTCAAAATTACTTCTCCATTCATCCTAATGTTCTGTATTCTGATTGGACGCTTCGTTAGCTTCACTGAACTCTTTTTAAATGAGATATGATGCTTGGTTATCCACTGGGCACATTCACAAGGTTGTTTAACTCGTTTCACTCTGACAAGTTAGCGTATTATGCTTCCTTGATCCTTTTAACGGCCGAATTAGGATTCGATGTCTTCAAGAAACTTGTATCTATGGATATTAGGTTTAATAAGACATCGGTTTCATCCAATTCAGACACCTATAGTGCAAGATATGGCTAATAGACGTTACAAAGGTATTACTGTCAGGAACAGCAACACGTCACCAACTTACGGATACAATTTGACAAAGATAGAGGTCGATTTCGCTCAGGACCTCTTCATAAGAGTTGCAGATATTTCTATGAACATCCATAGATACCAAGATCGATGCTTTCGAACACCTCAAGCTGTCGAAATTTTCAGCGGACGCTTTCATGTTTTTATTGTCATCAACATTATCACATCTACTGCTTGAAGAAGGAATTTCACTCGGATAGAGATTGATTCAGATCTCTACTTCTTCAGGAAACTTGTTGGTATTTATGTTATCTTTCTAACTAAACCAAGATCACTTCATTTGGATGAGTGTACATCAAAATAAGACGTTTCGGACGCTTGATTATCGATAGCAGACGCTTGACTACAATCTTCAGTGTTTTTGCTTTTGCACCGTTAGTACTTTTGTCTTTGTTCAGGCTTCTTTTATCTTTCTTTTGTTGGAGTTGCTAAAGCTTTTGTATTCTTCTGTTACCGTACTTGATCCTGTAGAACTTTATTGAAAAGGGTATCTCATGTTTTGGTGAAACTTGGACTTCGAATATTTTAATACTTCATTCAAAATTACTTCTCCATTCATCCTAATGTTCTGTATTCTGATTAGACGCTTGGTTAGCTTCACTGAACGCTTTTTAAATGAGATAAGATGCTTGGTTATCCACTTGGCACATTCACAAGGCTGTTTAACTCGTTGCACTCTGACAAGTTAGCGTATTATGCTTCCTTGATCCTTTTAACGGCCGAATTAGGATTCGATGTCTTCAAGAAACTTGTATCTATGGATATTAGGTTTAATAAGACATCGGTTTCATCCAATTCGGACATCTATAGTGCAAGATATGGCCAATAGACGCTACAAAGGTATGACTGTCAGGAACAGCAACACGTCACCAACTTACGGATACAATTTGACAAAGATAGAGGTCGATTTCGCTCAGGACCTCTTCATGAGAGTTGCAGATATTTCTATGAACATCCATAGATACCAAGATCGATGCTTTCGAACACCTCAAGCTGTCGAAATTGTCAGCGGACGCTTTCATGTTTTGATTGTCATCAACATTATCACATCTACCGCTTGAAGAAGCAATTTCACTCTGATAGAGATTGATTCAAATCTCTACTTCTTCAGGAAACTTGTTGGTAATTATGTTATCTTTCTAACTAAACCAAGATCACTTCATTTGGACGAGTGTACATTAAAATAAGACGTTTCGAACGCTTGATTATCGATAGCAGATGCTTGACTACAATCTTCAGTGTTTTTGCTTTTGCACCTTTAGTACTTTTGTCTTTGTTCAGGCTTCTTTTATCTTTCTTCTGTTGGAGTTGCTAAAGCTTTTGTATTCTTCTGTTACCGTACTTGATCCTGTAGAACTTTATTGAAAAGGGTACCTCATGTTTTGGTGAAGCTTGGACTTCGAATATTTTAATACTTCATTCAAAATTACTTCTCCATTCATCCTAATGTTCTGTATTCTGATTGGACGCTTCGTTAGCTTCACTGAACTCTTTTTAAATGAGATATGATGCTTGGTTATCCACTGGGCACATTCACAAGGTTGTTTAACTCGTTTCACTCTGACAAGTTAGCGTATTATGCTTCCTTGATCCTTTTAACGGCCGAATTAGGATTCGATGTCTTCAAGAAACTTGTATCTATGGATATTAGGTTTAATAAGACATCGGTTTCATCCAATTCAGACACCTATAGTGCAAGATATGGCTAATAGACGTTACAAAGGTATTACTGTCAGGAACAGCAACACGTCACCAACTTACGGATACAATTTGACAAAGATAGAGGTCGATTTCGCTCAGGACCTCTTCATGAGAGTTGCAGATATTTCTATGAACATCCATAGATACCAAGATCGATGCTTTCGAACACCTCAAGCTGTCGAAATTTTCAGCGGACGCTTTCATGTTTTTATTGTCATCAACATTATCACATCTACTGCTTGAAGAAGGAATTTCACTCGGATAGAGATTGATTCAGATCTCTACTTCTTCAGGAAACTTGTTGGTATTTATGTTATCTTTCTAACTAAACCAAGATCACTTCATTTGGATGAGTGTACATCAAAATAAGACGTTTCGGACGCTTGATTATCGATAGCAGACGCTTGACTACAATCTTCAGTGTTTTTGCTTTTGCACCGTTAGTACTTTTGTCTTTGTTCAGGCTTCTTTTATCTTTCTTTTGTTGGAGTTGCTAAAGCTTTTGTATTCTTCTGTTACCGTACTTGATCCTGTAGAACTTTATTGAAAAGGGTATCTCATGTTTTGGTGAAACTTGGACTTCGAATATTTTAATACTTCATTCAAAATTACTTCTCCATTCATCCTAATGTTCTGTATTCTGATTAGACGCTTGGTTAGCTTCACTGAACGCTTTTTAAATGAGATAAGATGCTTGGTTATCCACTTGGCACATTCACAAGGCTGTTTAACTCGTTGCACTCTGACCAGTTATCGTATTATGCTTCCTTGACCCTCTTAACGGCCAAATTAGGATTCGATGTCTTCAAGAAACTTGTATATATGGATATTAGGTTTAATGAAACATCGGTTTCATCCAATTCGGACACCTATAGTGCAAGATATGGCCAATAGACGCTACAAAGGTATGACAGTCAGGAACAGCATCACGTCACCAACTTACGGATACAATTTGACAAAGATAGAGGTCGATTTCGCTCAGGACCTCTTCATTAGAGTTGCAGATATTTCTATGAACTTCCATAGATACCAAGATCGATGCTTTTGAACACCTCATGCTGTCGAAATTGTCAGCGGACGCTTTCATGTTTTGATTGTCATCAACATTATCACATCTACAGCTTGAAGAAGCAATTTCACTCTGATAGAGATTGATTCAAATCTCTACTTCTTCAGGAAACTTGTTGGTATTTATGTTATCTTTCTATATAAACCAAGATCAACTTCGTTTGGACGAGTGTACATTAAAATAAGACGTTTCGGACGCTTGACTATCGATAGCAGATGCTTGACTACAATCTTCAGTGTTTTTGCTTTTGCACCTTTAGTACTTTTGTCTAGGTTCAGGCTTCTTTTATCTTTCTTCTGTTGGAGTTGCTAAAGCTTTTGTATTCTTCTGTTACCGTACTTGATCCTGTAGAACTTTATTGAAAAGGGTACCTCATGTTTTGGTGAAGCTTGGACTTCGAATATTTTAATACTTCATTCAAAATTACTTCTCCATTCATCCTAATGTTCTGTATTCTGATTGGACGCTTCGTTAGCTTCACTGAAATCTTTTTAAATGAGATATGATGCTTGGTTATCCACTGGGCACATTCACAAGGTTGTTTAACTCGTTGCACTCTGACAAGTTAGCGTATTATGCTTCCTTGATCCTTTTAACGGCCGAATTAGGATTCGATGTCTTCAAGAATCTTGTATCTATGGATATTAGGTTTAATAAGACATCGGTTTCATCCAATTCGGACACCTATAGTGCAAGATATGGCCAATAGACGTTACAAAGGTATGACTGTCAGGAACAGCAACACGTCACCAACTTACGGATACAATTTGACAAAGATAGAGGTCGATTTCGCTCAGGACCTCTTCATGAGAGTTGCAGATATTTCTATGAACATCCATAGATACCAAGATCGATGCTTTCGAACACCTCAAGCTGTCGAAATTGTCAGCGGACGCTTTCATGTTTTGATTGTCATCAACATTATCACATCTACAGCTTGAAGAAGGAATTTCACTCTGATAGAGATTGATTCAGATCTCTACTTCTTCAGGAAACTTGTTGTTATTTATGTTATCTTTCTAACTAAACCAAGGTCACTTCATTTGGACGAGTGTACATCAAAATAAGACGTTTCGGACGCTTGATTATCGATAGCAGACGCTTGACTACAATCTTCAGTGTTTTTGCTTTTGCACCGTTAGTACTTTTGTCTTTGTTCAGGCTTCTTTTATCTTTCTTTTGTTGGAGTTGCTAAAGCTTTTGTATTCTTCTGTTACCGTACTTGATCCTGTAGAACTTTATTGAAAAGGGTATCTCATGTTTTGGTGAAACTTGGACTTCGAATATTTTAATACTTCATTCAAAATTACTTCTCCATTCATCCTAATGTTCTGTATTCTGATTAGACGCTTGGTTAGCTTCACTGAACGCTTTTTAAATGAGATAAGATGCTTGGTTATCCACTTGGCACATTCACAAGGCTGTTTAACTCGTTGCACTCTGACCAGTTATCGTATTATGCTTCCTTGACCCTCTTAACGGCCAAATTAGGATTCGATGTCTTCAAGAAACTTGTATATATGGATATTAGGTTTAATGAAACATCGGTTTCATCCAATTCGGACACCTATAGTGCAAGATATGGCCAATAGACGCTACAAAGGTATGACAGTCAGGAACAGCATCACGTCACCAACTTACGGATACAATTTGACAAAGATAGAGGTCGATTTCGCTCAGGACCTCTTCATTAGAGTTGCAGATATTTCTATGAACTTCCATAGATACCAAGATCGATGCTTTTGAACACCTCATGCTGTCGAAATTGTCAGCGGACGCTTTCATGTTTTGATTGTCATCAACATTATCACATCTACAGCTTGAAGAAGCAATTTCACTCTGATAGAGATTGATTCAAATCTCTACTTCTTCAGGAAACTTGTTGGTATTTATGTTATCTTTCTATATAAACCAAGATCAACTTCGTTTGGACGAGTGTACATTAAAATAAGACGTTTCGGACGCTTGACTATCGATAGCAGATGCTTGACTACAATCTTCAGTGTTTTTGCTTTTGCACCTTTAGTACTTTTGTCTTTGTTCAGGCTTCTTTTATCTTTCTTCTGTTGGAGTTGCTAAAGCTTTTGTATTCTTCTGTTACCGTACTTGATCCTGTAGAACTTTATTGAAAAGGGTACCTCATGTTTTGGTGAAGCTTGGACTTCGAATATTTTAATACTTCATTCAAAATTACTTCTCCATTCATCCTAATGTTCTGTATTCTGATTGGACGCTTCGTTAGCTTCACTGAAATCTTTTTAAATGAGATATGATGCTTGGTTATCCACTGGGCACATTCACAAGGTTGTTTAACTCGTTGCACTCTGACAAGTTAGCGTATTATGCTTCCTTGATCCTTTTAACGGCCGAATTAGGATTCGATGTCTTCAAGAATCTTGTATCTATGGATATTAGGTTTAATAAGACATCGGTTTCATCCAATTCGGACACCTATAGTGCAAGATATGGCCAATAGACGTTACAAAGGTATGACTGTCAGGAACAGCAACACGTCACCAACTTACGGATACAATTTGACAAAGATAGAGGTCGATTTCGCTCAGGACCTCTTCATGAGAGTTGCAGATATTTCTATGAACATCCATAGATACCAAGATCGATGCTTTCGAACACCTCAAGCTGTCGAAATTGTCAGCGGACGCTTTCATGTTTTGATTGTCATCAACATTATCACATCTACAGCTTGAAGAAGGAATTTCACTCTGATAGAGATTGATTCAGATCTCTACTTCTTCAGGAAACTTGTTGTTATTTATGTTATCTTTCTAACTAAACCAACATCACTTCATTTGGACGAGTGACCATTAAAATAAGACGTTTCGGACGCTTGATTATCGATAGCAGATGCTTGACTACAATCTTCAGTGTTTTTGCTTTTGCACCTTTAGTACTTTTGTCTTTGTTCAGGCTTCTTTTATCTTTCTTCTGTTGGAGTTGCTAAAGCTTTTGTATTCTTCTGTTACCGTACTTGATCCTGTAGAACTTTATTGAAAAGGGTACCTCATGTTTTGGTGAAGCTTGGACTTCGAATATTTTAATACTTCATTCAAAATTACTTCTCCATTCATCCTAATGTTCTGTATTCTGATTGGACGCTTCGTTAGCTTCACTGAACTCTTTTTAAATGAGATATGATGCTTGGTTATCCACTGGGCACATTCACAAGGTTGTTTAACTCGTTTCACTCTGACAAGTTAGCGTATTATGCTTCCTTGATCCTTTTAACGGCCGAATTAGGATTCGATGTCTTCAAGAAACTTGTATCTATGGATATTAGGTTTAATAAGACATCGGTTTCATCCAATTCGGACACCTATAGTGCAAGATATGGCTAATAGACGTTACAAAGGTATGACTGTCAGGAACAGCAACACGTCACCAACTTATGGATACAATTTGACAAAGATAGAGGTCGATTTCGCTCAGGACCTCTTCATGAGAGTTGCAGATATTTCTATGAACATCCATAGATACCAAGATCGATGCTTTCAAAAACCTCAAGCTGTCAAAATTTTCAGCGGACACTTTCATGTTTTTATTGTCATCAACATTATCACATCTACTGCTTGAAGAAGGAATTTCACTCGGATAGAGATTGATTCAAATCTCTACTTCTTCAGGAAACTTGTTGGTATTTATGTTATCTTTCTAACTAAACCAACATCACTTCATTTGGATGAGTGTACATCAAAATAAGACGTTTCGGACGCTTGATTATCGATAGCAGACGCTTGACTACAATCTTCAGTGTTTTTGCTTTTGCACCGTTAGTACTTTTGTCTTTGTTCAGGCTTCTTTTATCTTTCTTTTGTTGGAGTTGCTAAAGCTTTTGTATTCTTCTGTTACCGTACTTGATCCTGTAGAACTTTATTGAAAAGGGTATCTCATGTTTTGGTGAAACTTGGACTTCGAATATTTTAATACTTCATTCAAAATTACTTCTCCATTCATCCTAATGTTCTGTATTCTGATTAGACGCTTGGTTAGCTTCACTGAACGCTTTTTAAATGAGATAAGATGCTTGGTTATCCACTGGGCACATTCACAAGGCTGTTTAACTCGTTGCACTCTGACCAGTTATCGTATTATGCTTCCTTGACCCTCTTAAGGGCCAAATTAGGATTCGATGTCTTCAAGAAACTTGTATATATGGATATTAGGTTTAATGAGACATCGGTTTCATCCAATTCAGACACCTATAGTGGAAGATATGGCCAATAGACGCTACAAAGGTATGACTGTCAGGAACAGCATCACGTCACCAACTTACGGATACAATTTGACAAAGATAGTGGTCGATTTCGCTCAGGACCTCTTCATGAGAGTTGCAAATATTTCTATGAACTTCTATAGATACCAATATCGATGCTTTTGAACACCTCAAGCTGTCGAAATTGTCAGCGGACGCTTTCAAGTTTTGATTGTCATCAACATTATCACATCTACAGCTTGAAGAAGGAATTTCACTCTGATAGAGATTGATTCAAATCTCTACTTCTTCAGGAAACTTGTTGGTATTTATGTTATCCTTCTAACTAAACCAAGATCACTTCATTTGGACGAGTGTACATCAAAATAAGACGTTTCAGACGCTTGATTATCGATAGCAGACGCTTGACTACAATCTTCAGTGTTTTTGCTTTTGCACCTTTAGTACTTTTGTCTTTGTTCAGGCTTCTTTTATCTTTCTTCTGTTGGAGTTGCTAAAGCTTTTGTATTCTTCTGTTAACGTACTTGATCCTGTAGAACTTTATTGAAAAGGGTACCTCATGTTTTGGGGAAGCTTGGACTTCGAATATTTTAATACTTCATTCAAAATTACTTCTCCATTCATCCTAATGTTCTGTATTCTGATTAGACGCTTGGTTAGCTTCACTGAACGCTTTTTAAATGAGATAAGATGCTTGGTTATCCACTGGGCACATTCACAAGGCTGTTTAACTCGTTGCACTCTGACCAGTTATCGTATTATGCTTCCTTGACCCTCTTAACGGCCGAATTAGGATTCGATGTCTTCAAGAAACTTGTATATATGGATATTAGGTTTAATGAGACATCGGTTTCATCCAATTAGGACACCTATAGTCTATTATATGGCCAATAGACGCTACAAAGGTATGACTGTCAGGAACAGCAACACGTCACCAACTTACGGATACAATTTGAAAAAGATAGAGATTGATTTTGCTCAGGACCTCTTCATGAGAGTTGCAGATATTTTTATGAACTTCCATAGATACCAAGATCGATGCTTTTGAACACCTGAAGCTCTCGAAATTTTCTGCGGACGCTTGCATGTTTTGATTGTCACGAACAGTATCACATCTATAGCTTGAAGAAGGAATTTCACTCTGATAGAGAATGATTCAGATCTCTACTCCTTCAGGAAACTTGTTGGTATTTACGTTATTTTCTAACTAAACCAAGTGATATTTATGTTATCTTTCTAACTAAGCCAAGATCACTTCATTTGGACGAGTGTACCTCAAAATACGACGTTTCGGACGCTTGATTATCGATAGCAGACCCTTGACTATAATCTTCAGTGTTTTTGCTTTTGCACCTTCAGTACTTCTGTCTTTGTTCAGGCTTCTTTTCTTTTTCTTCTGTTAGAGTTGCTGAAGCTTTTGCATTCTTCTGTTACCGTAATTGATGTTGCATAACATTATTGAAAAGGGTACCTCATATTTTGGTGAAGCTTGGACTTCGAATATTTTAATACTTCATTCAAAATTACTTCTCCATTCATCCTAATGTTCCGTATTCTGATTAGATGCTTGGTTAGCTTCACTGAACGCTTTTTAAATGGGATAAGATGCTTGGTTATCCACTGTGCACATTCACAAGGCTGTTTTACTCGTAGCCATCTGATCAGTTAGCGTATTATGCTTCCTTGACCTCTTAACGGACGAATTAGAATTCGATGTCTTCAAGAAACTTGTATATATGGATATTAGGTTTAATGAGACATTGGTTTCATCCAATTCGGACACCTATAGTGCAAGATATGGGCAATAGACGCTACAAAGGTATGACTGTCAGGAACCGCATCACGTCACCAACTTACGGATGCAATTTGAAAAAGATAGAGATTGATTTCGCTCAAGACCTCTTCATGAGAGTTGCAGATATTTCTATGAACTTCGACAGATACCAAGATCGATGCTTTTGAACACCTAAAGCTATCGAAATTGTCAGCGGACGCTTGCATATTTTGATTGTCACAAACAGTATCACATCTACAGCTTGAAGAAGGAATTTCACTCTGATAGAGATTGATTCGGATCTCTACTTCTTTAGGAAACTTGTTGGTTTTTATGTTATTTTCTAACTAAACCATGTGATATTTATGTTATCTTTCTAACTAAGCCAAGATCACTTAATTTGTACGAGTGTACCTTAAAATACGATGTTCCGGACGCTTGATTATCGATAGCAGACCCTTGACTACAATGTTCAGTGGTTTTGCTTTTGCATCTTTAGTACTTTTGTCTTTGTTCAGGCTTCTTTTCTCTTTCTTTTGTTAGAGTTGCTGAATCTTTTGGATTCTTCAGTTACAGTACTTGATGCTTCAGAACTTTATTGAAATGGGTACCTCATGTTTTGGCGAAGCTTGGACTTTGAATATTTTAATACTTCATTCAAAATTACTTCTCCATTCATCCTAAAGTTCTATATTCTGATTAGACGTTTGGTTTGCTTCGCTGAACTCTTTTTAAACTAGATAAGATGCTTGGTTATCCACTGGGCACATTCACAAGGCTGTTTAACTCGTTGCACTCTGACCAGTTAGCGTATTATGCTTCCTTGACCCTCTTAGCGTATATATGAACATTAGGTTTAATGAGACATCGGTTTCATCCAATTCGGACACCTATAGTGCAAGATGTGGCCAATAGACGCTACAAAGGTATGACTGAAAGGAACAACATCACGTCACCAACTTTCGGATACAATTTGAAAAAGATAGAGAACGATTTCGCTGAGGACCTCTTCATGAGAGTTGCAGATATTTCTATGAACTTCCATAGATACCAAGATGGATGCTTTTGAACACCTGAAGCTCTCGAAATTGTCATCGGACGCTTGCATGTTTTGTTTGTCACGAACAGTATCACATCTACAGCTTGAAGAAGGAATTTCACTCTGATAGAGAATGATTCGGATCTCTACTCCTTCAGGAAACTTGTTGGTCTTTATGTTATTTTCTAACTAAACCAAGTGGTATTTATGTTATCTTTCTAACTAAACCAAGATCATTTCGTTTGGACGAGTGTACCTCAAAATACGGCGTTTCGGACGCTTGATTATCGATAGTAGACCCTGAACTATAATCTTCAGTGTTTTTGCTTTTGCACCTTTAGTACTTTTGTCTTTGTTCAGGTTTATTTTCTCTTTCTTCTGTTATAGTTGCTGAAGCTTTTGTATTCTTCTGTTACAGTACTTGTTGTTTCAGACATTTATTGAAAAGGGTACCTCATTTGTTGGGGAAGATTGGACTTTGAATATTTTTATACTTCATTCAAAATTTCTTCTCCATTCATCATAATGTTCTGTATTCTGATTAGACGCTTGGTTAGCTTCACTGAACGCTTTTTAAATGAGATAAGATGCTTGGTTATCCACCGGGCACATTCACAAGGTTGTTTAACTTGTAGCACTCTGACCAGTCAGCGTATTGTGCTTGCTTGACCCTCTTAATGGCCGAATTAGGATTCGATCTCTTCAAGAAACTTGTATATATGGATATTAGGTTTAGTGAGACATCGGTTTCATCCAATTCGGACATCTACACTGCAAGATATGGCCAATAGACGCTACAAAGGTATGACTGCCAGGAACAGCGTCACGTCACCAACTTACGGATACAATTTGAAAAAAATAGAGATCAATTTCGCTCAGGACCTCTTCATGAGAGTTGCAGATATTTCTATGAACTTCCATAGATACCAAGATCGATGCTTTTGAACACCTAAAGCTCTCTAAATTGTCAGCGGACGCTTGCATGTTTTGATTGTCATGAACAATATCACATCTACAACTTGAAGAAGGAATTTCACTCTGATAGAGATTGATTCAGATCTCTACTTCTTCAGCAAACTTGTTGGTATTTATGTTATCTTTCTAACTAAACCAAGATTACTTCATTTGGACGAGTGTGCCTCAAAATAAGACGTTTCGGACGCTTGATTATCGATAGCAGACGCTTGACTACAATCTTCAGTGTTTTTGCTTTTGCACCGTTAGTACTTTTGTCTTTGTTCAGGCTTCTTTTATCTTTCTTCCGTTGGAGTTGCTAAAGCTTTTGTATTCTTCTGTTACCGTACTTGATCCTGTAGAACTTTATTGAAAAGGGTGCTTTTGAACACCTAAAGCTCTCTAAATTGTCAGCGGACGCTTGCATGTTTTGATTGTCATGAACAGTATCACATCTATAACTTGAAGAAGGAATTTCACTCTGATAGAGATTGATTCAGATCTCTACTTCTTCAGCAAACTTGTTGGTATTTATGTTATCTTTCTAACTAAACCAAGATTACTTCATTTGGACGAGTGTGCCTCAAAATAAGACGTTTCGGACGCTTGATTATCGATAGCAGACGCTTGACTACAATCTTCAGTGTTTTTGCTTTTGCACCGTTTGTACTTTTGTCTTTGTTCAGGCTTCTTTTATCTTTCTTCTGTTGGAGTTGCTAAAGCATTTGTATTCTTCTGTTACCGTACTTGATCCTGTAGAACTTTATTGAAAAGGGTACCTCATGTTTTGGTGAAACTTGGACTTCGAATATTTTAATACTTCATTCAAAATTACTTCTCCATTCATCCTAATGTTCTGTATTCTGATTAGACACTTGGTTAGCTTCATTGAACTCTTTTTAAATGAGATAAGATGCTTGGTTATCCACCGGGCACATTCCAATGTTGTTTAACTTGTAGCACTCTGACCAGTCAGCGTATTATGCTTGCTTGACCCTCTTAATGGCCGAATTAGGATTCGATCTCTTCAAGAAACTTGTATATATGGATATTAGGTTTAGTGAGACATCGGTTTCATCCAATTCGGACATCTACACTGCAAGATATGGCCAATAGACGCTACAAAGGTATGACTGCCAGGAATAGCGTCACGTCACCAACTTACGGATACAATTTGAAAAAGATAGAGATCAATTTCGCTCAGGACCTCTTCATGAGAGTTGCAGATATTTCTATGAACTTCCATAGATACCAAGATCGATGCTTTTGAACACCTAAAGCTCTCTAAATTGTCAGCGGACGCTTGCATGTTTTGATTGTCATGAACAGTATCACATCTACAACTTGAAGAAGGAATTTCACTCTGATAGAGATTGATTCAGATCTCTACTTCTTCAGCAAACTTGTTGGTATTTATGTTATCTTTCTAACTAAACCAAGATTACTTCATTTGGACGAGTGTGCCTCAAAATAAGACGTTTCGGACGCTTGATTATCGATAGCAGACGCTTGACTACAATCTTCAGTGTTTTTGCTTTTGCACCGTTAGTACTTTTGTCTTTGTTCAGGCTTCTTTTATCTTTCTTCCGTTGGAGTTGCTAAAGCTTTTGTATTCTTCTGTTACCGTACTTGATCCTGTAGAACTTTATTGAAAAGGGTACCTCATGTTTTGGTGAAGCTTGGACTTTGAATATTTTAATACTTCATTCGAAATTACTTCTCCATTCATCCTAATGTTCTGTATTCTGATTAGAGGGTTGGTTAGGTTCATTGAACGCTTTTTAAATGAGATAAAATGCTTGGTTATCCACTGGGCACATTCACAAGGTTGTTTAACTCATTGCACTCTGACCTGTTAGCGTATTATGCTTCCTTGACCCTCTTAACGGTCGAATTAGGATTCGATGTCTTCAAGAAACCTGTATATATGGATATTAGGTTTAATGAGACATCGATTTCATCCAATTAGGACACCTATAGTGCAAGATATGGCTAATATACGCTACAAAGGTACGATTGTCAGGAACAGCAACACGTCACCAACTTACGGATACAATTTGTCAAAGATAGAGATCGATTTCGCTGAGGACCTCTTCATGAGAGTTGCAGATATTTCTATGAACATCCATAGATACCAATATTGATGCTTTTGAACTCCTAAAGCTCTCGAAATTGTCAGTGGACGCTTGCATGTTTTGATTGTCATGAACAGTATCATATCTACAGCTTGAAGAAGGAATTTCACTCTGATAGAGATTGATTCAGATCCATACTTCTCCAGGAAACTTATTGGTATTTATGCTATTTTCTAAGTAAACCAAGTGATATTTATGTTATCTTTCTAACTAAACAAGATCACTTCATTTGGACGAGTGTACCTCAAAATACGACGTTTCGGACGCTTGATTATCGATAGCAGACGCTTGACAACAATCTTCAGTGTTTTCGCTTTTGCACCTTTAATGATTTTGCTTTGTTTAGGCTTCTTTTCTCTTTCTTCTATTAGAGTTACTGAAGCTTTTGTATTCTTCTGTTACAGTACTTGATGGTGCAGAACTTTATTGAAAAGGGTACCTCATATTTTGGTGAAGCTTGGACTTTGAATATTTTAATACTTCATTCGAAATTACTTCCCCATTCATCCTATTGTTTTGTATTCGGATTAGACGGTTGGTTAGCTTCACTGAACGATTTTTAATTGAGATAAGATGCTTGGTTATCCACTGGGCACATTCACAAGGTTGTTTAACTCGTAGTACTCAGACCAGTTAGCGTATTGTGCTTCCTTGACCCTCTTAACGGCCGAATTAGGATTCGATGTCTTCAAGAAACTTGTTTATATGGATATTAGGTTTAATGAGACATCGGTTTCATCCAATTTTGGCACCAATAGTACAAGATATGGCCAATAGACTCTACAAATGTATGACTGTCAGGAACTGCAACACGTCACCAAATAATGGATACAATTTGACAAAGATAGAGGTCGATTTCGCTCAGGACCTCTTCATGAGAGGTGCAGATATTTCTATGAACTTTCATAGATACCAAGATCGATGCTTTTGAACTCCTAAAGCTCTCGAAATTGTCAGCGGACGCTTGCACGTTTTGATTGTCATGAACAGTATCATATCTATAGCTTGAAGAAGGAATTTCACTCTGATAGAGATTGATTCAGATCTATACTTCTCCAGGAAACTTGTTGGTATTTATGTTATCTTCTAACTAAACCAAGTGATATTTATGTTATCTTTCTAACTTAACCAAGATCACTTCATTTGGACGAGTGTACCTCAAAATACGACGTTTCGGACGCTTGATTATCGATAGCAGACGCTTGACTACAATCTTCAGTGTTTTCGCTTTTGAACCTTCAGTGATTTTGTCTTTGTTCAGGCTTCTTTTCTCTTTCTTCTGTTAGAGTTACTGAAGCTTTTGTATTCTTCTGTTACAGTACTTAATGCTGCAGAACTTTATTGAAAATGGTACCTTATATTTTGGTGAAGCTTATACTTTGAATATTTTATTACTTTATTCGAAATTACTTCTCCATTCATCCTAATGTTTTGTATTCTGATTAGACGCTTGGTTAGCTTCACTGAACGCTTTTTAAATGAGATAATATGCTTGGTTATCCACTGGGTACATTCACAAGGCCGTTTAACTCGTTGCACTCTGACCAGTTAGCGTATTATGCTTCCTTGACCCTCTTAACGGCCGAATTAGGTTTCGATGTCTTCAAGAAATGCATCAATCTTGGTATCGATCGAAGTTCATAGAAATATTTTCAACTCTCATGAAGAGGTCCTTAGCGAAATCGATCTCTATCTTTGTCAAATTGTATCCATAAGTTGGTGACGTGTTGCAATTCCTGACAGTCATACCTTTGTAGCGTCTATTGGCCATATCTTGCACTATATGTGTCCGAATTGGATGAAACCAATGTCTCATTAAACCTAATATCCATACATACAAGTTTCTTGAAGACATCGAATCCTAATTCGGTTGTTAAGAGGGTCAAGGAAGCATAATACGCTAACTGGTCAGAGTGCAACGAGTTAAATAGCCTTGTGAACGTGCCCAGTGGATAACCAAGCATCTTATCTCATTTAAAAAGCATTCAGTGAAGCTCACCAACCGTCTAATCGGAATACAGAGCATTAGGATGAATGGAGAAGTAATTTTGAATGAAGTATTAAAATATTCAAAGTCCAAGCTTCACCAAAATATGAGGTGCCCTTTTCAATAAAGTTCTGCAGCATCTAGTACTGTAACAGAAGAATACAAAAGCTTCAGCAACTCTAACAGAAGAAAGATAAAATAAGCGTGAACAAAGACAAAAGTACTAAAGGTGCAAAAGCAAAAAACTGAAGATTGTAGTCAAGCGTCTGCCACCGATAATCAAGAGTCCGAAACGTCGTATTTTGAGGTACACTTGTCCAAATGAAGTGATCTTGGTTTAGTTAGAAAGATAACATAAATACCAACATGTTTCCTGAAGAAGTAGAGATCTGAATCAATCTCTATCAGAGTGAAATTCCTTCTTGAAGCTGTAGATGTGATACTGTTCGTGACTATCAGAACATGCAAGTGTGGGCTGACAATTTCGGAAGCTTGAGGTGTTCAAAATCATCGATCTAGGTATCGATGGAAGTTCATAGAAATATCTGCAACTCTCATGAAGAGGTCCTTAGCGAAATCGATCTCTATCTTTGTCAAACTGTGTCCGTAAGTTGGGACGTGATGTTGTTCCTGACAGTCGTACCTTTGTAGCGTCTATTGGCCACATCTTGCGCTTTAGGTGTCCGAATTGGATGAAATCGATGTCTCATTAAACCTATTATCCATATATACAAGTTTCTTGAAGACATCGAATCCTAATTCGGCCGTTAAGAGGGTCAAGGAAGCATAATACGCTAACTGGTCCGAGTGCTACGAGTTAAACAGCCTTATGAATGTGCCCAGTGGATAACCAAGCGTCTTTCTCATTTAAAAAGCGCTTAGTGAAGCTAACCAACCGTCTAATCAGATACAGAACATTATGATGAATGGAGAAGTAATTTTGATTGAAGTATTAAAATATTCAAAGTCCAATTTCATCAAAAAATGAGGTACCCTTTTCAATAAAGTTCTGAAGCATCAAGTATTGTAACAGAAGAACACAAAAGCTTCAGCAACTCTAACAGAAGAAAGATAAAAGAAACCTGAACAAAGATAAAAGTACTAAAGGTGCAAAAGCAAAAAACTGAAGATTGTAGTCAAGAGTCTGCTATCGATAATCAAGCGTCCGAAACGTCGTATTTTAAGGTACACTAGTCCAAATGAAGTGATCTTGGTTTAGTTAGAAAGATAACCTAAATATCACTTGGTTTAGTTAGAAAATAACATAAATACCAACAAGTTTCCTGAAGAAGTAGAGATCTGAATCAATCTCTATCGGAGTGAAATTCCTTCTTCAAGCTGTAGATGTTATACTTTTCATGACAATCACATCATGCAAGCGTCCGCTGACAATTTCGAGAGCTTTAGGTGTTCAAAAGAATCGATCTTGGTATCTATGGAAGTTCATAGAAATATCTGCAACTCTCATGAAGAGATCCTGATCAAAATCGACCTCTATCTTTGTCAAATAGTATCCGTAAGTTGGTGACGTGTTGCAGTTCCTGACAGTCATACCTTTGTAGAGTCTATTGGCCATATCTTATACTATAGGTGTCCGAATTGGATGAAACCGATGTCTCATTAAACCTAATATCCATATATACAAGTTTCTTGAAGACATCGAATCCTAATTCGGCCGTTAAGAGGGTCAAGGAAGCATAATACACCAACTGGTCAGAGTGCTACGAGTTAACCAACCTTGTGATTGTGCCCAGTGGATAACCAAGCATCTTATCTCATTTAAAAAGCGTTCAGTGAAGCTAACCAACCGTCCAATCAGAATACAAAACATTAGGATGAATGGAGAAGTAATATCGAATGAAGTATTAAAATATTCAAAGTCCAAGCTTCACCAAAATATGAGGTACCCTTTTCAATAAAGTTCTGCTTCATCAAGTACTGTAACAAAAGAATACAAAAGCTTCAATAACTCTAACAGAAGAAAGAGAAAAGAAGCCTGAAGAAAGACAAAATCACTGAAGGTGTAAAAGCGAAAACATTGAAGATTGTAGTCAAGCGTCTGCTATCGATAATCAACCATCCGAAACGTCGTATTTTGCGGTACACTCATCCAAATGAAGTGATCTTGGTTTAGTTAGAAAGAAAACATAAATACCAACAAGTTTCTTGAAGAAGTAGAGATCTCTATCAGAGTGAAATTCCTTCTTCAAGCTGTAGATTTGATACTGTTCATGACAATCAAAACATGCAAGCGTCCGCTGACAATTTCGAGAGCTTTAGGTGTTCAAAAGCATCGATCTTGATATCTGTGGAAGTTCATAGAAATATCTGCAACTCTCATGAAGAGGTCCTGAGCGAAATCGTTCTCTATCTTTTTTAAATTGTATCCGTAAGTTGGTGACGTGATGCTGTTCCTGACAGTCATACCTTTGTAGAGTCTATTGGCCATATCTTGCAGTATAGGTGTCCGAATTGGATGAAACCGATGTCTCATTAAACCTAATATCCATATATACAAATTTCTTGAGGACATCAAATCCTAATTCGGCCTTTAAGAGGGTCAAGGAAGCATAATACGCTAACTGGTCAGAGTGCAACGAGTTAAACAGCCTTGTGAATGTGCCCAGTGGATAACCAAGCATCTTATCTCATTTAAAAAGCGTTCAGTGAAGCTAACCAACCGTCTAATTAGAATACAGAACATTATGATGAATAGAGAAGTAATTTTGAATGAAATATTGAAATATTCAAAGTCCAATCCCCACCAAAAAATGAGGTAGCCTTTTCAATAAAATTCTGAAGCATCAAGTACTGTAATAGAAGAATACAAAAGTTTCAGCAACTCTAACAGAAGAAAGATAAAATAAGCCTGAACAAAGACAAAAGTACTAAAGGTGCAAAAGCAAAAACACTGAAGATTGTAGTCAAGCATCTGCTATCGATAATCAAGCGTCCGAAACGTTGTATTTTGAGGTACACTCGTCCAAATGAAGTGATCTTGGTTTAGTTAGAAAGATAACATAAATATCACTTGGTTTAGTTAGAAAGATAACATAAATACCAACATATTTCCTGAAGAAGTAGAGATCTGAATCAATCTCTATCAGAGTGAAATTCCTTCTTGAAGCTGTAGATGTGATACTCTTCGTGACAATCAGAACATGCAAGTGTGGGCTGACAATTTCGGAAGCTTGAGGTGTTCAAAAGCATCGATCTAGGTATTTTTGGAAGTTCATAGAAATATCTGCAACTCTCATGAAGAGGTCGTTAGCGAAATCGATCTCTATCTTTGTCAAACTGTATCCGTAAGTTGGGACGTGATGCTGTTCCTGACAGTCGTACCTTTGTAGCATCTATTGGCCATATCTTGCGCTATAGGTGTCCGAATTGAATGAAATCGATGTCTCATTAAACCTATTATCCATATATACAAGTTTCTTGAAGATATCGAATCCAAATTCGGCCGTTAAGCGGGTAAAGGAAGCATAATTCGCTAAGTTGTCAGAGTGCTACGAGTTAAACAGCCTTGTGAATGTGCCCAGCGGATAACCAAGCATCTTATCTCATTTAAAAAGCGTTCAGTGAAGCTAACCAACCGTCTAATCATAATACAGAACATTAGGATGAATGGAGAAGTAATTTCGAATGAAGTATTAAAATATTCAAAGTCCAAGCTTCACCAAAATATGAGGTACCCTTTACAACAAAGTTCTGCAGCATTAAGTACGGTAACAAAAGAATACAAAAGCTTCAACAACTCTAACAGAAGAAAGATAAAAGAAGCCTGAAGAAAGACAAAAGTACTAAAGGTGCAAAAGCAAAAACACTGAAGATTGTAGTCAAGCGTCTGCTATCGATAATCAAGCATCCGAAACGTCATTTTTGAGGTACACTCGTCCAAACGAAGTGATCTTGGTTTAGTTAGAAATATAACTTTAATATCAACAATTTTGCTGAAGAAGTAGAGATCTGAATCAATCCCTATCAGAGTGAAATTCCTTCTTCAAGCTGTAGATGTGATACTGTTCATGACAATGAAACATGCAAGCGTCCGCTGACAATTTCGAGAGCTTTAGGTGTTCTAAAGCATCGATCTTGGTATGTATGGAAGTTCATAGAAATATCTGCAAGTCTCATGAAGAGGTCCTGAGCGAAATCGATCTCTATCTTTTTCAAATTGTGTCCGTAAGTTGGTAATGTGTTACTGTTCCTGACAGTCATACCTTTGTAGCGTCTATTGGCCATATCTTGCAGTATAGATGTCCGAATTGGATGAAACCGATGTCTCATTAAACCTAATATCCAAATATACAAGTTTCTTGATGACATCGAATCCTAATTCGGCCGTTAAGAGGGTCAAGGAAGCATAATACGCTAAGTGGTCAGAGTGCTACGAGTTAAACAGCCTTGTGAATGTGCCCAGTGGATAACCAAGCGTCTTATCTCATTTTAAAAGCATTCTGTGAGGCTAACCAAGCGTCTAATCAGAATACACAACATTATGATGAATGGAGAAGCAATTTTGAATGAAGTATTAAAATATTCAAAGTCCAATCTTCCCCAACAAATGAGTTACCCTTTTCAATAAATGTCTGAAACATCAACTATTGTAATAGAAGAATACAAAGCTTCATCAACTCTAATAGAAGAAAGAGAAAAGAAGCCTGAACAAAGACAAAAGTACTAAAGGTGCAAAAGCAAAAACACTGAAGATTGTAGTCAGGCGTCTGCTACCGATAATCAACCGTCCGAAACGTCGTATTTTTCGGTACACTCGTCCAAATGAAGTGATCTTGGTTTAGTCAGAAAGATAACATAAATACCAACACGTTTCCTGAAGAAGTAGAGATTTGAATCAATCTCTATCAAAGTGAAATTCCTTCTTCAAGCTGTAGATGTGATACTGTTCATGACAATCAAAACATGCAAGCATCCGCTGACAATTTCGAGAGCTTTAGGTGTTCAAAAGCATCGATCTTGGTATCTATGGAAGTTCATAGAAATATCTGCAACTCTCATGAAGAGGTCCTGAGCGAAATCGATCTCTATCTTTGTCAAATTGTATCCGTAAGTTGGTGACTTGTTGTTGTTCTAGACAGTCATACCTTTGTAGCTTCTATTGGCCATAGCTTGCACTATAGGTGTCCGCATTGGATGAAACCGATGTCGTAATAAATCTAATATCCATATATACAAGTTTCTTGAAGACATCGAATCCTAATTCGGCCGTTAAGAGGGTCATGGAAGCATAATACGCTAACTGGTCAGAGTGCAACGAGTTAAACAGCCTTGTGAATGTGCCCAGTGGATAACCAAGCATCTTATCTCATTTAAAAAGCGTTCAACGAATCTAACCAACTGTCTAATTAGAATAAAGAACATTAGGATGAATGGAGAAGGAATTTTGAATGAAGTATTAAAATTTTCAAAGTCCAAGCTTCACCAAAATATGTGGTACCCTTTTCAATAAATTTCGGCTGCATCAAGTACTGTAATAGAAGAATACAAAAGCTTCAGCGACTCTAACATAAGAAAGAGAAAAGAAGGTTGAACAAAGACAAAAGTTCTAAAGGTGCAAAAACAAAACACTGAAGATTGTAGTCAAGCGTCTGCTATCGATAATCAAGCGTCCGAAAAGTCGTATTTTGAGGTACACTCGTCCAAATGAAGTGATCTTGGTTTAGTTCGAAAGATAACATAAATATCACTTGGTTTAGTTAGAAAATAACATAAATACCAGATTCGTGTGAAGGCAGAAGATGTACCGAAGACAGCGTTTCGAACACGCTATGGGCACTATGAGTATCCTGTAATGCCGTTTGGTGTGACGAATGCTCTAGCTATATTCATGGATTATATGAATAGGATCTTTCGTCCATACCTGGATAAGTTTGTCGTTGTCTTCATAGATGACATACTTATCTATTCGCGAGACCAGGAAGAACACGCTGAACATCTTAGTGTAGTTCCTCAAGTTCTGAAAGGGAAACAACTGTATGCAAAACTGTCTAAGTGTGAGTTTTGGCTCGACGAAGTGCAGTTTTTGGGTCATGTAGCTTCAAGGTAAGGAATTGCTGTAGATCCGTCGAAAGTTGAAGCAATTCTTGAGTGGGAAAGACCAACCACAGTGACTGAAATACGCAGTTTTGTGGGTTTGGCTGGGTATTATCGGAGGTTCATTGAGGGATTCTCTAAGATTGTAGGACCTCTTACCCAATTGACGAGGAAGGCGTTTGAATGGACTGAAGCCTGTGAGCAGAGTTTTCAAGAGCTGAAAAAGAGGCTGACTACATCGCCAGTGTTGATATTGCCAAATCCAAGCGAACCTTTTGAAGTGTACTGTGACGCTTCATACCAAGGTTTAGGCTGTGTTCTGATGCAGAATTGGAAGGTGGTAGCGTATGCCTCGAGATAGTTGAAAGTGCACGAGAAGAATTACCCAACTCATGATCTGGAGTTAGCAGCGGTAGTCTTTGCGTTGAAGATTTGGAGGCACTACTTGTATGGTTCAACATTCAATGTTTTCAGTGATCATAAGAGCTTGAAGTATCTGTTCGATCAGAAAGAGCTCAACATGAGACAAAGACGGTGGTTGGAATTTTTGAAGGACTATGACTTCCAGTTGCAGTATCATTCGGGAAAAGCTAATGTGGTAGCGGATGCCCTGAGTAGAAAAGTGTTACATGTGTTTGCCATGATGGTTAAGGAAGACGAGCTGTTGGAACAGTTCAGGGATATGCATCTGTCCGTGGTTAGTATGCCAGGAAGACTATGTGTGGGTATGGTTACAGTATCTTGTGATCTGATGGATCAGATTCGGGAGAAACAAGTATACGACCAGTATCTGGAGAATGAGCGGAGGAATCTAAAGAAAGGGATGACGTCGGAATACAAGGAAGGAGCGGATGGAATCCTAAGGCGAGGAGAACGGGTTTGTGTGCCAAACAACCCAGAGATAAGAAGGTTAATTCTGGACGAAGCTCACAGAAGCAAGTTGAGCATGCATCCAGGGTCAACTAAGATGTACCAAGACCTGAAGCGGTTGTTTTGGTGGCAAGGCAAGAAAAGAGATGTAGCTGATTATGTGGCGTCTTGCTTAGTATGTCAAAAAGCAAAGGTTGAACATCAGAGGCCAGCTGGAATGTTACTTCCATTGGATATCCCAGAGTGGAAATGGGACGGCATCGTAATGGATTTCGTAATGTGTTTGCCAAGAATACCTAAAGGACACGATTCCACTTGGGTTATAATTGATAGGCTTACGAAATCAGCTCATTTTCTACCGATTAATCTCAAGTATTCTATGGAAAAGCTTACTCAGATTTATATCAGTGAGATTGTGAGACTGCATCGAGTACCTTCAAGTATCATATCGGATAGAGACCCGCGATTTACTTCGAGATTTTGGCAAAGTTTACATGAAGCTTTAGGGACAAAGTTACGATTAAGTTCGGCTTACTATCCCCAAACTGATGGACAATCGGAAAGGACGATTCAGTCTTTAGAGGACTTGTTGAGGGCAAGTGTGTTGGAACATGCCGGAAGTTGGGAGAATTTCCTACCGTTGATAGAGTTCACATACAACAACAGTTATCATTCGAGTATAGGGATGGCACCCTACGAAGCTTTATACGGACGACGTTGTAGAACACCTTTGTGTTGGTACCAAGATGGAGAAAGTGATTCATTTGGACCTGAACTAGTGCAACAAACAACCGAGAAAGTGAAACTGATTCAAGAAAAGATGAGGACGACTCAGAGCCGACAGAAGAGTTATGCGGATAAAAGACGTAGGCCACTTGAGTTCGAGGAAGGGGATCATGTGTTTTTGAGAGTCACTCCGATGACTGGGGTGGGCAGGGTCCTGAAGTCCAGAAAACTCACTCCAAAATTCATTGGACCTTATCAAATTCTTCGTCGGATAGGTCCATTAGCTTACCAAATAGCTTTACCACCTTTTCTATCCAACCTTCATAATGTTTTTCATGTTTCGCAATTGCGAAAGTATATTCCTGATCCCAGTCACGTCATAGAGTCTGATTCAGTACAGCTACAGGATAACCTAACCTATGAGACATTGCCGGTTAAGATCGAGGACAGAAGGATAAAGAAACTGCGAGGGAAGGAGATAGCTTTGGTCAAAGTTATCTAGAATGAGACTACAGGTGATGCTACCTGGGAAAGAGAGGAAGACATGCAACAACAGTATCCGAGTTTGTTTTAAGAGGTACGTATAATTTCCATGACGAAATTCTTTTAAGAGGGGTAGGAATGTAATGCCCCGATTTTCACGTTTTCTAATTCTTCAGTATTTTAATGTCTTTATTTTATTCGAGGTCTTAGGAATGGAAATAAAATATTCTGCGACCATAGTCATGCTCGACGAAATCGTAGGAAGCTACGATTAAGTTTTGAGTCAAAAACTCAAACGGAGTCCGGTCTGTGTTTTTACACTGACAATATGACTTTACTGCTCAAAAAACCTCAGATGGACCCATGAACGAGACAGTAAGTCTTAGAATTCGATGCTCTACGTTTTGGTTAAATTTCGTAAAAATTTTAGAAAAATAACTTCCTGACCTTCGTTCGGGCGGAATCCTCAATACGGTGACAAACGGAGCCACATATGGATTTACCGGGACTCGGCAATAGATAATCTTGATATCACATCATCCCAGGACACTTGGGATAGTATGCCAGAGTCGTCATGACGTTTGGAAATATCTAGACGCAAAATGACCAAAATGCCCCTAACGTTAGTCTTTTACACTTTTACCCTTTTGGGCAAATGACCTTTTTACCCTTAAGTGAGCTCTTAAGAGGCTGAACTCAGCCCCTCACTCTCTCATTTTCGCACAGCCTCTCCAAACATAGAGCTCCATAGTTGTTCTTGAGAGAAAACACCATTGTTGGTCATGAAGCTCCTTGAGTTCTTGTTGGAATCACTTGATTCCTTGAGCAATCTTCCTTCATTTTAAGTTAAGATCACTTCTATGATCTCTTAGCTTCTTGAATCTTTCTTTATTTCAAGATCAATCTCCATTTTCATGAAAAGAATTTCTTAGATCCAAAACTTTGAAAATCCATAGGAAATTGTAGAAAAATCCTTTTGAGGTAAGACCAAGTTCTTTGAACTCACATCATCAATCTCTAACTAAATCCAAGAGCTTATGATTCAACTCCCGTCATAGCCCAAAATCCTTTTTTGGCCGAACCCTACTTGATGATGATGAATAGTGTTTTCATCAATTTTTGATTTCTAACACTTGATTTCATCCTTAGCTTTCCTAATGCCTTTGAATCCATGAAATGGGAAACCAAGATCAATTCCTAACCTTTTTAACCTAGGGTGGCCGAAATCCTCTTTGTTAGAATTGTTGAGATTGGCTTTGATTGCTGTTTAATGTTTGATTGTTATGTTGTTGTAGTTGTTGACGTTTGCCAGGAGGTTCACAAACCGATCAACCGACTTTGATCCGGGAATCTGCTCATCAACAGGTATAGGGGTGAACCTCATTCACACCAAGATGGTTGTAGTGAAGATGGTTGTTTAAGTTATGTGTGGGTGAAACCCTTTAGTTTGGGTTCACTTTTAATGGTTAAGTTGTGTTAAGTTCTCTTGGAGAACAATGTGTGATATTTGTAGTTATGCTTGTATGCCTTATCATGTGTTTTATGATGATGTTGTCTAGGTGAGAAAATGATTTCTTGCATGATGAAAAACCCTACTTTGATTACTAGATCAAGTATGGACTTTTGTGCTTATGTGCTTGAATATGAACTTTTGTGCTTAGGTGCTTAATTATGATGCAATGTTGTGTGTTATTGTTGATCATAATTGTGTAAGTTTTGTGAGCCATGATTTGATTAGTTGATGAAGTAAAACTTCACATTGGATCCTATTTGGCTTTTAGCCATGACCTTGAGAAAAGGAGGGTAATGTGTAGTTCTTGAAAGCATTCAAGTTTTGATGTTAGAAAAATGTTTTTAGTGGCTTATGCCTTAAACAAAAACCATAAATGATTTTGATCCAAAGATCAAATAAAGTTTCAATCTCAAAGTGTTTTCACTAAAGTGAGACATGTTTTATACCTTATCCTTAGTTCATCTAGTTAATCAAGTAACTTAAAAGTGGATTAATGAAAAGTTTCATGAGAATCATTATAGTTCCATATGGCTTTTCTTTAACAAGGTTAATGTCTTGTTTCTAGGCAATTTTGGCTAAGCGAATCAAATTTCGCTAGGCGAAAACAGAGAAAATACAAGTTTGGCATCACTGCCTCCTTTTCGCTAAGCGAAATAATCTTCGCTAAGCGAATGAAGCGAATTTCACTGAGCGAGCCATTTCTCGCCCAGCGATACAGGGGAGTTTTCAAAGAGGTATTGCTGCCTCATTTTCGCTAAGCGAATTTAACTCCACCAAGCGAATTTCCTATTTTCAGAAAGTGCTAGAAATAGAGTAAGTGGTTCAAAAGTAGTTTCAAATCAAATGAGTTTTCAATTGAGAAGTTGTTTTGGTTTACAAAGGAGTTTTTAACTCAACTCGTAATGTTGTAAGCATTAAAAACCTAAGTTAAGTAATTGACTTAGAGTTGAAGACAAGGGATAATTAAGTATGGTATGTGGTGGAACAAGACCATATACCATACCATTGATGACTTAGTACATCAATGACTTCATAAGAAATAAACACAAACATGAAACATTTTGGGTTTTGAAACAGTAGTTCGACGACGGACCTGTGATTCGGACCCCGATCAGTCGTTCAATTGTTTCAGTCTTATGATGACTCGATCCCGGAGGGATCACGAGATTTATCCGGTGGATAAAGGTTTTGTTTTTCAAAAGACGCGTATAGTTCCTAAGGAAGAGAACCTTAGTGGACTTCGAGGTTTATCCGGGGGATAGATATTGCTTGATCGCATCTGCTTTGTGTAAGCATTGGCATTTCATTTGCACAGTTGTAAGGCCTTGAGCCTAGGAGTTGAGCTTACACCTTGATGCGGGTGCGAATATTACGGTGACGATCTTCAATGGTCTTTTTGGAGGTATCACGGTTGGAAGGGCTAACATGTGACCAGTTGGTGATTCTTCTGTGTCGTGGTGAATCCGTGCAATACACTGATATCCTCTACTAGATGCCGTACTTTTCATGTTTGGTCGAGAGTGTTTCCGTAAAGCCAGATACGTGCACGTTACGAATGTTGTAGCATCTTGCTCATGGCTGGCAGAAACCAGAACATGTCCTCCCATTCACTCTCTCCGAATATTTTGTTAGCTCCATGGAGTAAGGGTCAGAGTAGTACCCAGTGACATTGACATTGAGTCATATACATTGCATTGCATTGCATGGCTATTGATGTTTACATTTACTGTTATACATCGCTGTATTGTTTAAGAATGCCTTATATTATGCTGTTAAATGTTTAGCATGATATTATGTTGTTAACTGCTTAACATGATTTATATTGAGAACCTTTGTAAGCATGTTGGGTACGCTGTTACCCAGTGAGTCGTCTCGTTTTTACTACTGTTGTTTTGTTGTGTTGATGAACGAGAATCTCACCCATATCGCTATGTTTTCTGCTGGTACTTGCTGTTGCTGCTTGAACAGATGGACGTGACGATGGTTCAGTTCAGTAGTCTCCTTGAGCCCGGAGGCGGACTCTTTTTGCTGTTTTAGTTTTGTTGTTGGCCAGACTATGTTAGTTTTGTAGTACCTTTTGGGAGCTACGACTCCTAGTACTTATTGTATTTTCTTATGTCAGTCATACATTAGACTTGTGTCTGTATATAGTAATGTTGTTATTTCTGTTTCTGTTCTCTGTTTCTGTATTATAATACTGTATGTATGTTCTAGAAATGCATGGCGAACCTAAGTTCGTTTATTAGTATTATATACCTTTACTAAATCCCATTACATCTTGTGAAAAAAAAAAAAAAAACCGTATTTTCCGCATTAAATAATATTTTCGGCCTTATAAACGTTCGGGAATGTGACACTCGGGAAAGGGTGTTGCATTATTTGGTGTCAGAGCTGGCCGAGTCTTTTTGGGGTTTGTAGGTTATGGTCTGTCTTGTTTGTGTTGTGTTCTCTGTGTGTTTCTCTGTTGTTTGCTTTAGTTTTGTTTTGGTTTCTTAAGTTTGACAGTTCTGGTTTTGAAGGTAGCAATGGCTGCTCAAAACCTGACTGCTGCTGTGAACGCCATACGGGAAATGGCTGCTGCTATGGTTCAACGTGACGAACGAGCTGCCGGAGGTAGAGGACTGGACGAATTTCTTCGTCGGAATCCACCTCAATTCAAGGGCGAATTCAATCCTGAGTTAGCTGAACGCCGGATTCAAACGCTGGAGAAAATCTTTGGAGCGATGAGATGTACTGAGAATGACAAGGTTTTTTATGCAACCTATATGCTGGTGGAGGATGCTGAATACTGGTGGGAAGGAGCCCGTCAGATGCTGGTGCATGATCAACAAGCTGTGGACTGGAATGCATTTAAGGGAAAGTTCTTGGAGAAGTATTTTCCTGTGAGTGCAAGACACGAGAAAGAGATGGAGTTCCTCCAGCTGAGACAAGGGGGAATAACCGTAGCTGAATACGGGGCCTAATTTGAAAGTCTGGCAAAGTTTTCAAATTACTTTCTGGACAACCCAAGAGAGGAGTGGAAGTGCAGAAAATTCGAAGGAGGTCTGAGGATCGACTTGAAGAGAGCTGTAGGTCCATTGGAAATTTCTGTTTTTCCAAGGCTAATGGAAAAGTGTCATCTGAACGAGAGTTTGGAGCCCAAGGACAAGCGGGTGCAGAGTTCTGGACCGAGCAAGTTTCAGAGAGGAAGCGGTGGTCGACACAACAAATCTCGATGGAAGCCGTATGCAAAGCAACAAGATCGACAACAACGTTCTGTTGGAGGAAGTAGTGGGAGTTTCAGTCAGTCTGGAAACGCCCCAACCAAGTGCATGAAGTGTGGGAAGAGTAACCACATCACCAGAGACTGTTCGATCAAAGGGATTATCTGCTTCAAGTGTGGGAAGCCGGGACACATCTCACGTGAATGCATGCAACCGAAATTGGAACATTCTGTCAACAATGTCCAAGCTGTGAGGCCTAAGGCGAAAGGCAGAGTCTACACTATGGGAGGCGCTGAAGCTTCTCAAAATGAAGACTTGATCCAAGGTCAGTGTGTCATGGGAGGTAAAACCTTAACTGTACTGTTTGATTCAGGCGCAACGCATTCCTTTATTGCTTATGACTGTGTGAATATGTTGGGATTACTTGTGTCTTCTGTACCTTTCGATTTGGTAATTTCTACGCCTACTGCAAAGCCTGTTGTAACTGCAAAAGTTTGTTTGAATTGTTCTATTTCTGTTAAAGATAGAATATTTTTGATTGATTTGATCTGTTTAACTCTTTCGTAAATGGATGTAATCTTAGGAATGGATTGGTTATCTTCTAATCATATCCTATTAGACTGTGCAAATAAAACCTTAGTTTTTCCTAGTTGTGAGAATTCTGGATTTTTGACTGCCAACCAAGTAAACGCTTCTTTGAGAGAAGGAGCTCAAGGATACATGTTACTATCTTCTTTGGAGGTCAAGAGTGAGCTAGTCTTAGAGCGCGTACCTGTCGTGAACGAATTTCCGGAAGTCTTTCCTGAAGACGTACCAGGTTTGCCGCCAGTTCGGGACATCGAGTTTGCGATCGATCTTGTGCCAGGAATAGGACCAGTGTCTATGGCACCATATCGTATGGCACCTGCTGAGTTGGAAACTTTGAAGGAACAGTTGGTAGACTTATTGAGGAAATAGTTCGTTAGACCCAGTGCGTCGCCGTGGGGAGCACCTATGCTGTTGGTGAAAAAGAAAGATGGAACATCTCGCTTATGCGTGGATTATTGCTAGTTGAATAAAGTTACTATTAAGAACAAGTATCCACTTTCGAGGATAGATGACTTGATGGATCAATTGAGGGGAGCGGCAGTTTTCTCCAAGATTGATTTGCGATCGGGTTATCACTAGATTCGTGTGAAGGCAGAAGATGTACCGAAGACAGCGTTTCGAACACGCTATGGGCACTATGAGTATCCTGTAATGCCGTTTGGTGTGACGAATGCTCCAGCTATATTCATGGATTATATGAATAGGATCTTTCGTCCATACCTGGATAAGTTTGTCGTTGTATTCATAGATGACATACTTATCTATTCGCGAGACCAGGAAGAACACGCTGAACATCTTAGTGTAGTTCTTCAAGTTCTGAAAGGGAAACAACTGTATGCAAAACTGTCTAAGTGTGAGTTTTGGCTCGACGAAGTGCAATTTTTGGGTCATGTAACTTCAAGGGAAGGAATTGCTGTAGATCCGTCGAAAGTTGAAGCAATTCTTGAGTGGGAAAGACCAACCACAGTGACTGAGATACGCAGTTTTGTGGGTTTGGCTGGGTATTATCGGAGGTTCATTGAGGGATTCTCTAAGATTGTAGGACCTCTTACCCAATTGACGAGGAAGGATAAAGCGTTTGAATGGACTGAAGCCTGTGAGCAGAGTTTTCAGGAGCTGAAAAAGAGGCTGACTACATCGCCAGTGTTGATATTGCCAAATCCAAGCGAACCTTTTGAAGTGTACTGTGACGCTTCATACCAAGGTTTAGGCTGTGTTCTGATGCAGAGTCGGAAGGTGGTAGCGTATGCCTCGAGATAGTTGAAAGTGCACGAGAAGAATTACCCAACTCATGATCTGGAGTTAGCAGCGGTAGTCTTTGCGTTGAAGATTTGGAGGCACTACTTGTATGGTTCAACATTCAATGTTTTCAGTGATCATAAGAGCTTGAAGTATCTGTTCGATCAGAAAGAGCTCAACATGAGACAAAGACGGTGGTTGGAATTTTTGAAGGACTATGACTTCCAGTTGCAGTATCATCCGGGAAAAGCTAATGTGGTAGCGAATGCCCTGAGTAGAAAAGTGTTACATGTGTTTGCCATGATGGTTAAGGAAGACGAGCTGTTGGAACAGTTCAGGGATATGCATCTGTCCGTGGTTAGTATGCCAGGAAGACTATGTGTGGGTATGGTTACAGTATCTTGTGATCTGATGGATCAGATTCGGGAGAAACAAGTATACGACCAGTATCTGGAGAATGAGCGGAGGAATCTAAAGAAAGGGATGACGTCGGAATACAAGGAAGGAGCGGATGGAATCCTAAGACGAGGAGAACGGATTTGTGTGCCAAACAACCCAGAGATAAGAAGGTTAATTCTGGACGAAGCTCACAGAAGCAAGTTGAGCATGCATCCAGGGTCAACTAAGATGTACCAAGACCTGAAGCGGTTGTTTTGGTGGCAAGGCAAGAAAAGAGATGTAGCTGATTATGTGGCGTCTTGCTTAGTATGTCAAAAAGCAAAGGTTGAACATCAGAGGCCAGCTGGAATGTTACTTCCATTGGATATCCCAGAGTGGAAATGGGACGGCATCGTAATGGATTTCGTAACGTGTTTGCCAAGAACACCTAAAGGACACGATTCCACTTGGGTTATAATTGATAGGCTTACGAAATCAGCTCATTTGCTACCGATTAATCTCAAGTATTCTATGGAAAAGCTTACTCAGATTTATATCAGTGAGATTGTGAGACTGCAAGGAGTACCTTCAAGTATCATATCGGATAGAGACCCGCGATTTACTTCGAGATTTTGGCAAAGTTTACATGAAGCTTTAGGGACAAAGTTACGATTAAGTTCGGCTTACTATCCCTGATGGATAATCGGAAAGGACGATTCAGTCTTTAGAGGACTTGTTGAGGGCGTGTGTGTTGGAACATGCCGAAGTTGGGAGAATTTCCTACCGTTGATAGAGTTCACATACAACAACAGTTATCATTCGAGTATAGGGATGGCACCCTACGAAGCTTTATACGGACGACGTTGCAGAACACCATTGTGTTGGTACCAAGATGGAGAAAGTGATTCATTTGGATCTGAACTAGTGCAAAAAACAACCGAGAAGGTGAAATTGATTCAAGAAAAGATGAGGACGACTCAGAGCCGACAGAAGAGTTATGCGGATAAAAGACGTAGGCCACTTGAGTTCGAGGAAGGGGATCATGTGTTTTTGAGAGTCACTCCGATGACTGGGGTGGGCAGGGTCCTGAAGTCCAGAAAACTCACTCCAAAATTCATTGGACCTTATCAAATTCTTCGTCGGATAGGTCCATTAGCTTACCAAATAGCTTTACCACCTTTTCTATCCAACCTTCATTATGTTTTTCATGTTTCGCAATTGCGAAAGTATATTCCTGATCCCAGTCACGTCATAGAGTCTGATTCAGTACTGCTAAGGTATAACCTAACCTATGAGACATTGCCGGTTAAGATCGAGGACAGAAGGATAAAGAAACTGCGAGGGAAGGAGATAGCTTTGGTCAAAGTTATCTAGAATGAGACTACAGGTGATGCTACCTGGGAAAGAGAGGAAGACATGCAACAACAGTATCCGAGATTGTTTTAAGAGGTATGTATAATTTCGAGGACGAAATTCTTTTAAGAGGGGTAGGAATGTAGTGCCCCGATTTTCACGTTTTCTAATTCTTCAGTATTTTAATGTCTTTATTTTATTCAAGGTCTTAGGAATGGAAATAAAATATTGCGCGACCATAGTCATGCTCGACGAAATCGTAGGAAGCTACGATTAAGTTTTGAGTCAAAAACTCAAACGGAGTCCGGTCTGTGTTTTTACACTGACAGTATGATTTTACTGCTCAAAAGACCTCAGATGGACCCGTGAACGAGACAGTAAGTCTTAGAATTCGATGCTCTACGTTTTGGTTAAATTTCGTAAAAATTTCAGAAAAATAACTTCCTGACCTTCGTTCGGGCGGAATCCTCAATCGGGTGACAAACGGAGCCACATATGGATTTACCGGGACTCGGCAATAGATAATCTTGATATCACATCATCCCAGGACACATGGGAGAGTATGCCAGAGTCGTCATGACGTTTGGAAATATCTAGACACAAAATGACCAAAATGCCCCTAACGTTAGTCTTTTACACTTTTACCCTTTTGGGCAAATGACCTTTTTACCCTTAAGTGAGCTCTTAAGAGGCTGAACTCAGCCCCTCACTCTCTCATTTTAGCACAGCCCCTCCAAACATAGAGCTCCATAGTTGTTCTTGAGAGAAAACACCATTGTTGGTCATGAAGCTCCTTGAGTTCTTGTTGGAATCACTTGATTCCTTGAGCAATCTTCCTTCATTTTAAGTTAAGATCACTTCTATGATCTCTTAGCTTCTTGAATCTTCATTTTCAACAAAAGAATTTCTTAGATCCAAAACTTTGAAAATCCATAGGAAATTGTAGAAAATTCCTTTTGAGGTAAGACCAAGTTCTTTGAACTCACATCATCAATCTCTAACTAAACCCAAGAGCTTATGATTCAACTCCCGTCATAGCCCAAAATCCTTTTTTGGCCGAACCCTACTTGATGATGATGAATAGTGTTTTCATCAATTTTTGATTTCTAACACTTGATTTCATCCTTAGCTTTCCTAATGCCTTTGAATCCATGAAATGGAAAACCAAGATCAATTCCTAACCTTTTTAACCTAGGGTGGCCGAAATCCTCTTTGTTAGAATTGTTGAGATTGGCTTTGATTGCTGTTTAATGTTTGATTGTTATGTTGTTGTAGTTGTTGACGTTTGCCAGGAGGTTCACAAACCGATCAACCGACTTTGATCCGGGAATCTGCTCATCAACAGGTATAGGGGTGAACCTCATTCACACCAAGATGGTTGTAGTGAAGATGGTTTTTTAAGTTATGTGTGGTTGAAACCCTTTAGTTTGGGTTCACTTTTAATGGTTAAGTTGTGTTAAGTTCTCTTGGAGAACAATGTGTGATATTTGTAGTTATGCTTGTATGCCTTATCATGTGTTTTATGATGATGTTGTCTAGGTGAGAAAATGATTTCTTGCATGATGAAAAACCCTACTTTGATTACTAGATCAAGTATGGACTTTTGTGCTTATGTGCTTAAGTATGAACTTTTGTGTTTAGGTGCTTAATTATGATGCAATGTTGTGTGTTATTGTTGATCATAATTGTGTAAGTTTTGTGAGCCATGATTTGATTAGTTGATGAAGTAAAACTTCACATTGGTTCCTATTTGGCTTTTAGCCATAACCTTGAGAAAAGGAGGGTAATGTGTAGTTCTTGAAAGCATTCAAGTTTTGATGTTAGAAAAATGTTTTTAGTGGCTTATGCCTTAAACAAAAACCATAGATGATTTTGATCCAAAGATCAAATAAAGTTTCAATCTCAAAGTGTTTTCACCAAAGTGAGACATGTTTTATACCTTATCCTTAGTTCATCTAGTTAATCAAGTAACTTAAAAGTGGATTAATGAAAAGTTTCATGAGAATCAATATAGTTCCATACGGCTTTTCTTTAACAAGGTTAATGTCTTGTTTAAAGGCAATTTTGGCTAAGCGAATCAAATTTCGCTGGGCGAAAACAGAGAAAATACAAGTTAGGCATCACTGCCTCCTTTTCGCTAAGCGAAATAATCTTCGCTAAGCGAATGAAGCGAATTTCGCTGAGTGAGCCATTTCTCGCCCAGCGATACAGGGGAGTTTTCAAAGAGGTATTACTGCCTCATTTTCGCTAAGCGAATTTAACTCCACTAAGCGAATTTCCTGTTTTCAGAAAGTGCTAGAAATAGAGTAAGTGTTTCAAAAGTTGTTTCAAATCAAATGAGTTTTCAATTGAGAAGTTGTTTTGGTTTACAAAGGAGTTTTTAACTCAACTCGTAAAGTTTTACGCATTAAAAACCTAAGTTAAGTAATTGACTTAGAGTTGAAGACAAGGGATAATTAAGGATGGTATGTGGTGGAACAAGACCATATACTATACCATTGATGACTTAGTACATCAATGACTTCATAAGACATAAACACAAACATAAAACATTTTGGGTTTTGAAACAGTAGTTCGACGATGGACCGGTGATTCGGACCCCGATCAGTCGTTCAATTGTTTCAGTCTTATGATGACTCGATCCCGGAGGGATCACGAGATTTATTCGGTGGATAAAGGTTTTGTTTTTCAAAAGATGCGTATAGTTCCTAAGGAAGAGAACCTTAGTAGACTTCAAGGTTTATCCGGGGGATAGATATTGCTTGATCGCATCTGCTTTGTGTAAGCATTGGCATTTCATTTGCATAGTTGTAAGGCCTTGAGCCTAGAGTTGAGCTTACACCTTGATGCGGGTGCGAATCTTACGGTGACGATCTTCAATGGTCTTTTTGGAGGTATCAGGGTTGGAAGGGCTGACATGTGACCAGTTGGTGATTCTTCTGTGTCGTGGCGAATCCGTGCACTACACTGATATCCTCTAATAGATGCCGTACTTTTCATGTTTGGTCGAGAGTGTTTCCGTAAAGCCAGATACGTGCATGTTACGAATGTTGTAGCATCTTGCTCATGGCTGGCAGAAACCGGAACATGTCCTCCCATTCACTCTCTCCGAATGTTTTGTTAGCTCCATGGAGTAGGGATCAGAGTAGTACCCAGTGACATTGACATTTAGTCATATACATTGCATTGCATTGCATGGCTATTGATGTTTACATTTACTGTTATACATCGCTGTATTGTTTAAGAATGCCTTATATTATGCTGTTAAATGTTTAACATGATATTATGTTGTTGACTGCTTAACATGATTTATATTGAGAACCTTTGTAAGCATGTTGGGTACGCTGTTACCCGGTGAGTCGTCCCGTTTTTACAACTGTTGTTTTGTTGTGTTGATGAACGGGAATCTCACCCATATCTCTATGTTTTCTGCTGGTACTTGTTGTTGTTGCTTGAACAGATGGACGTGACGATGGTTCAGTTCAGTAGTCTCCTTGGGCTCGGAGGCGGACTCTTTTTGCTGTTTTAGTTTTGTTGTCGGCCAGACTATGTCAGTTTTGTAGTACCTTTTGGGAGCTACGACTCCTAGTACTTATTGTATTTTCTTATGTCAGTCATACATTAGACTTATGTCTGTATATAGTAATGTTGTTATTTCTGTTTCTGTATTATAATACGGTATGGTATGTTCTAGAAATGCATGGCGAACCTAAGTTCGTTTATTAGTATTATTTACCTTGACTAAATCCCATTACATCTTGTGAAAAGAAAAAAGAAGAAAACCCTATTTTCCGCATTAAATAATATTTTCGGCCTTATAAACGTTCGGGAATGTGACACTCGGGAAAGAGTGTTGCTGTGAATGTGCCCAGTGGATAACCACGCATCTTATCTCATTTTAAAAGCATTCTGTGAGGCTAACCAAGCGTCTAATCAGAATACACAACATTATGATGAATGGAAAAGCAATTTTGAATGAAGTATTAAAATATTCAAAGTCCAAGCTTCACCAAAATATGAGGTACCCTTTTCAATAAAGTTATGCAGCATCAAGTACTGTAACAGAAGAATAAAAAAGATTCAGCAACTCTAACAGAAGAAAGATAAAAGAAGCTTGAACAAAGACAAAAGTACTAAAGGTGCAAAAGCAAAAACACTGAAGACTGTAGTCAAGCGTCTGCTATCGATAATCAAGCATCTGAAACGTCGTATTTTGATGTACACTCGTCCAAATGAAGTGATCTTTGTTTTGTTAGAAAGATAACATAAATATCACTTGGTTTAGTTCGAATATAACATAAATACCAACAAGTTTCCTGAAGAAGTAGTGATCTGAATCAATCTTTATCAGAGTGAAATTCCTTCTTCATGCTGTAGATATGATACTGTTCATGACAATCAAAACATACAAGCCTCCGCTGACAATTTCAAGAGCTTTCGGTGTTCAAAAGCATCGATCTTGGTATCAATGGAAGTTCATAGAAATATCTGCAACTCGCATGAAGAGGTCCTGAGTGAAATCGATCTTCATCTTTTTCAAATTGTATCCATAAGTTGGTGACATGATGTTGTACCTGACATTCATACCATTGTAGCGTCTATTGGCCATATATTGCTGTATAGGCGTCCGAATTGGATGACCCCAAGGTCTCATTAAACCTAATATCGATATATACAAGTTTCTTGAAGATATCGAATCCTAATTCGGCCGTTAAGAGGGTCAAGGAAGCATAATACGCTAACTGGTTAGAGTGCAACGAGTTAAACAGCCTTGTGAATGTGCACAGCGGATAACCAAGCGTCTTATCTTATTTTAAAAGCATTCTGTGAGGTTAACCAAGCGTCTAATCAGAATACACAACAATATGGTGAATGGAGAAGCAATTTTGAATGAAGTATTAAAATATTCAAAGTCTAATCTTCCCCAACAAATTAGGTACCCTTTTCAATAAAGGTCTGAAACATCAAGTACTGTAAAAGAAGAATACAAAATCTTCATCAACTCTAACAGAAGAAAGAGAAAAGAAGCCTGAACAAAGACAAAAGTACTAAAGGTGCAAAAGCAAAAACACTGAAGATTGTAGCCAAGCGTCTGCTACCGATAATAAAGCGTCCGAAACGTCGTATTTTGAGGTACACTCGTCCAAATGAAGTGATCTTTGTTTAGTTAGAAAGATAACATAAATACCAACAAGTTTGCTGAAGAAGTAGAGATCTGAATCAATCTCTATCAGAGTGAAATTCCTTCTTCAAGCTGTAGATGTGATACTATTCATGACAATCAAAACATGCAAGCGTCCGCTGACAATTTCGAGAGCCTTAGGTGTTCAAAAGCATCGATCTTGAAATCTATGGAAGTTCATAGAAATATCTGCAGCTCTCATTAAGAGGTCCTGAGCGAAATTGATCTATATCTTTTTCAAATTGTATTCGTAAGTTGGTGACGTCATGCTGTTCCTAACAGTCATACCTTTGTAGCGTCTATTGGCCATATCTTGCACTATAGATGTCCGAATTGGATGAAACAGATGTCTCATTAAACCTAATATCCATATATACAAGTGTGTTGAAGACATCGAAACCTAATTCGGCCGTTAAGAGGGTCAAGGAAGCATAATACGCTAACTGGTCAGAGTGCTACGAGTTAAACAACCATGTGAATGTGCACAGTGGATAACCAAGCATCTTATCTCATTTAAAAAGCGTTAAGTGAAGCTAACCAACCGTCTAATTAGAATAGAAAACATTATGATGAATAGAGAAGTAATTTTGAATGAAGTATTAAAATATTCAAAGTCCAATCTTCACCAAATAATGAGGTACCCTTTTCAATAAAGTTCTGAAGCATCAAGTACTGTAACAGAGGAATAAAAAAGCTTCAGCAACTCTAACAGAAGAAAGAGAAAAGAAGCCCGAACAAAGACAAAAGTACTAAAGGTGCAAAAGCAAAAACACTGAAGATTGTAGTCAAGCGTCTGCTATCGATAATCAAGCGTCCGGAACGTCGTATTTTGAGGTACACTCGTCCAAATGAAGTGATCTTGGTTTAGTTAGAAAGATAACATAAATATCACTTGGTTTAGTTATAAAATAACATAAATACCAACAAGTTTCCTGAAGAAGTAGAGATCTGAATCAATCTCTATCAGAGTGAAATTCGTTATTCAAGCTGTAGATGTGATACTGTTCATGACAATCAAAACATGCAAGCATTCGCTGACAATTTCGAGAGCTTTAGGTATTCAAACGCATCGATCTTGGCATCTACGGAAGTTCATAGAAATATCTGCAACTCTCATGAAGAGGTCCTAAGCGAAATCGATCTCTATCTTTTTCAAATTGTATCCGTAAGTTGGTGACGTGATGCGGTTCCTGACAGTCATACCTTTGTAGCGTCTATTGGCCATATCTTGCAGTATAGATGTATGAATTGGATGAAACCGATGTCTCATTAAACCTAATATCCATATATACAAGTTTCTTGAATACATCGAATCCTAATTCGGCCGTTTAGTGGGTCAAGGAAGCATAATACGCTAACTGGTCAGAGTGCTAAGAGTTAAATAGCCTTGTGAATGTGCCTAGTAGATAACCAAGCGTCTTATCTTATTTTAAAAGCGTTCTGTGAGGCTAACCATGCCTCTGATCAGAATACACAACATTATGATGAATGGAGTAGCAATTTTGAATGAAGTATTAAAATATTCAAAGTCCAATCTTCCCCAACAAAGAGGTACCCTTTTCAATAAATGTCTGAAAAATCAAGTACTGTAATAGAAGAATACAAAAGCTTGAACAAAGACAAACGTACTAAAGGTGCAAAAGCAAAAACACTGAAGATTGTAGTCAAGCGTCTGCTATCGATAATCAACCGTCCGAAACGTCGTATTTTGCGGTACACTCGTCCAAATGAAGTGATCTTGGTTTAGTTATAAATATAACTTAAATACCAACAAGTTTCCTGAAGAAGTAGAGATCTGAATCAATCTCTATCAGAGTGAAATTCCTTCTTCAAGCTGTAGATGTGACACTGTTCATGACAATCAAAACATGCAAGCGTCCGTTGACAATTTTGAGAGCTGCAGGTGTTCAAAAGCATCGATCTTGGTGTCTACGGAAGCTCATAGAAATATCTGCAACTTTCATGAAGAGGTCCTGAGCAAAATCGATCTCTATCTTTTTCAAATTTTATCCGTAAGTTGGTGACGTGATGCTGTTCCAGACAGTCATACCTTTGTAGCGTCTATTGGCCATATCTTGCAGTATAGGTGTCCGAATTGGATTAAACCGATGTCTCATTAAACCTAATATCCATATATACAAGTTTTTTGAAGACATCGACTCCTAATTCAGCCATTAAGAGGGTCAAGGAAACATAATACGCTAATTGGTCAGAGTGCTACGAGTTAAACAGCCTTGTGAATGTGCCCACTGGATAACCAAGCATCTTATCTCATATAAAAAGCGTTCAGTGAAGCTAACCAACCGTCTAATCAGAATACAGAGAATTATGATGAATAGAGAAGTAATTTTGAATGAAGTATTAAAATATTCAACGTCCAATCTTCACCAAAAAGTGAGGTACCCTTTTCAATAAAGTTCTGAAGCATCAAGTACTGTAACAGATGAATACAAAAGCTTCAGCAACTCTAAGAGAAGAAAGATAAAAGAAGCCTGAACAAAGACAAAAGTACTAAAGGTGCAAAAGCAAAAACACTGAAGATTGTAGTCAAGCATCTGCTATCGATAATCAAGCGTCCAAAACTTCGTATTTAGAGGTACACTCGACCAAATGAAGTGATCTTGGATTAGTTAGAAAGATAACAAAAATACCAACATGTTTCCTGAAGAAGTAGAGATCGGAATCAATCTCTATCAGAGTGAAATTCCATCTTGAAGCTGTAGATGTGATACTGTTCGTGACAATTAGAACATGCAAGTGTGGCCTGACAATTTTGGAAGCTTGAGGTGTTCAAAAGCATCGATCTTGGTATCGATGGAAGTTCATAGAAACATCTGCAACTCTCATGAAGAGGTCCTTAGAGAAATCGATCTCTACCTTTGTCAAACTGTATCCGTAAGTTGGGACGTGATGCTGTTCCTATCAGTCGTACCTTTGTAGCGTCTATTGGCAAAATCTTGCGCTATAGTTGTCCGAATTGGATGAAACCGATGTCTCATTAAACCAAATATCCATATATACAAGTTTCTTGCAGACATCGATTCCTAATTCGGCCGTTAATAGGGTCAAGGAAGCATAATACGCTAACTGGTCAGAGTGCAACGAGTTAAACAGCCTTGTGAATGTGCCCAGTGGATAACCAAGCGTCTTATCTCATTTAAAAAGCGTTCGGTGAAGCTAACCAACCGTCTAATTAGAATACAGAATATTTTGATGAATAGAGAAGTAATTTTGAATGAAGTATTAAAATATTCAAAGTCCAATATTCACCAAAAAATGAGGTACCCTTTTCAATAAAGTTCTGAAGCATCAAGTACTGTAACAGAAGAATACAAAAGCTTCAGCAACTCTAACAGAAGAAAGAGAAAAGAAGCCCGATCAAAGACAAAAGTACTATAGGTGCAAAAGCAAAAACACTGAAGATTGTAGTCAAGCGTCTGCTATCGATAATCAAGCGTCCGAAACGTCGTATTTTGAGGTACACTCGTCCAAATGAAGTGATGTTGGTTTAGTTAGAAAGATAACAAAAATATCACTTGGTTTAGTTAGAAAATAAGATAAATAACAACAAGTTTCCTGAAGAAGTAGAGATATTAATCAATCTCGATCAGAGTGAAATTCCTTCTTCAAGCAGTAGATGTGATACTGTTCATGACAATCAAAACATGCAAGCGTCCGCTGACAATTTCGAGAGCTTTAAGTGTTCAAAAGCATCGATCTTGGTATCTATGGTCATGAAGAGGTCCTGAGCGAAATCGATCTCTATCTTTTTCAAATTGAATCCGTAAGTTGGTGACGTGATGTTGTTCTTGACATTCATACCTTTGTAGCGTCTATTGGCCATATCTTGCAGTATAGGTGTCCGAATTGGATGAAACCGATGTTTCATTAAACCTAATATCCATATATAAAGTTTCTTGATTACATCGAATCCTAATTCGGCCGTTAAGAGGGTCAAGGAAGCACAATACGCTAAGTGGTCAGAGTGCTACGAGTTAAACCGCCTTGTGAATGTGCCCAGTGGATAACGAAGCGTCTTATCTCATTTTAAAATCATTCAGTGAGGATAACCAAGCGTCTAATTAGAATACACAACATTATGATGAATGGAGAAGCAATTTTGAATGAAGTATTAAAATATTCAAAGTCCAAGCATCCCCAACAAAGGAGGTACTATTTTCAATAAAGGTCTGAAACATCAAGTACTATAATAGAAGAATACAAAAGTTTCATCAACTCTAACCGAAAAAAGAGAAAAGAAGCCTGAACAAAGACAAAAGTACTAAAGGAGCAAAAGCAAAAACACTGAAGATTGTAGTTAAGCGTCTGCTACCGATAATCAAGTGTCCGAAACGTCGTATTTTGAGGTACACTCGTCCAAATGAAGTGATCTTGGTTTAGTTAGAAAGATAACATAAATATAACTTGGTTTCGTTAGAAAATAACATAAATACCAACAAGCTTCCTGAAGAAGTAGAGATCTGAATCAATCACTATCAGAGTGAAATTCCTTCTTCAAGCTGTAGATGTGACACTGTTCATGACAATCAAAACATGCAAGCGCCCACTAACAATTTCGAGAGCTTTAGGTGTTCAAAAGCATCGATCCTGGTATCTATGGAAGTTCACAGAAATATCTGCAACTCTCATGAAGAGGACCTGAGCGAAATCGATCTCTATCTTTTTCAAATTGTATCCGTAAGTTGGTGACGTGATGCGGTTCCTGACAGTCATACCTTTGTAGCGTCTATTGGCCATATCTTGCAGTATAGATGTATGAATTGGATGAAACCGATGTCTCATTAAACCTAATATCCATATATACAAGTTTCTTGAATACATCGAATCCTAATTCGGCCGTTTAGTGGGTCAAGGAAGCATAATACGCTAACTGGTCAGAGTGCTAAGAGTTAAATAGCCTTGTGAATGTGCCTAGTAGATAACCAAGCGTCTTATCTTATTTTAAAAGCGTTCTATGAGGCTAACCATGCCTCTGATCAGAATACACAACATTATGATGAATGGAGTAGCAATTTTGAATGAAGTATTAAAATATTCAAAGTCCAATCTTCCCCAACAAAGAGGTACCCTTTTCAATAAATGTCTGAAAAATCAAGTACTGTAATAGAAGAATACAAAAGCTTGAACAAAGACAAACGTACTAAAGGTGCAAAAGCAAAAACACTGAAGATTGTAGTCAAGCGTCTGCTATCGATAATCAACCGTCCGAAACGTCGTATTTTGCGGTACACTCGTCCAAATGAAGTGATCTTGGTTTAGTTATAAATATAACTTAAATACCAACAAGTTTCCTGAAGAAGTAGAGATCTGAATCAATCTCTATCAGAGTGAAATTCCTTCTTCAAGCTGTAGATGTGACACTGTTCATGACAATCAAAACATGCAAGCGTCCGTTGACAATTTTGAGAGCTGCAGGTGTTCAAAAGCATCGATCTTGGTATCTACGGAAGCTCATAGAAATATCTGCAACTTTCATGAAGAGGTCCTGAGCAAAATCGATCTCTATCTTTTTCAAATTTTATCCGTAAGTTGGTGACGTGATGCTGTTCCAGACAGTCATACCTTTGTAGCGTCTATTGGCCATATCTTGCAGTATAGGTGTCCGAATTGGATGAAACTGATGTCTCATTAAACCTAATATCCATATATACAAGTTTTTTGAAGACATCGACTCCTAATTCAGCCATTAAGAGGGTCAAGGAAACATAATACGCTAATTGGTCAGAGTGCTACGAGTTAAACAGCCTTGTGAATGTGCCCACTGGATAACCAAGCATCATATCTCATATAAAAAGCGTTCAGTGAAGCTAACCAACCGTCTAATCAGAATACAGAGAATTATGATGAATAGAGAAGTAATTTTGAATGAAGTATTAAAATATTCAACGTCCAATCTTCACCAAAAAGTGAGGTACCCTTTTCAATAAAGTTCTGAAGCATCAAGTACTGTAACAGATGAATACAAAAGCTTCAGCAACTCTAAGAGAAGAAAGATAAAAGAAGCCTGAACAAAGACAAAAGTACTAAAGGTGCAAAAGCAAAAACACTGAAGATTGTAGTCAAGCATCTGCTATCGATAATCAAGCGTCCAAAACTTCGTATTTAGAGGTACACTCGACCAAATGAAGTGATCTTGGATTAGTTAGAAAGATAACATAAATACCAACATGTTTCCTGAAGAAGTAGAGATCGGAATCAATCTCTATCAGAGTGAAATTCCATCTTGAAGCTGTAGATGTGATACTGTTCGTGACAATTAGAACATGCAAGTGTGGCCTGACAATTTTGGAAGCTTGAGGTGTTCAAAAGCATCGATCTTGGTATCGATGGAAGTTCATAGAAACATCTGCAATTCTCATGAAGAGGTCCTTAGAGAAATCGATCTCTACCTTTGTCAAACTGTATCCGTAAGTTGGGACGTGATGCTGTTCCTGACAGTCGTACCTTTGTAGCGTCTATTGGCAAAATCTTGCGCTATAGGTGTCCGAATTGGATGAAACCGATGTCTCATTAAACCTAATATCCATATATACAAGTTTCTTGCAGACATCGATTCCTAATTCGGCCGTTAATAGGGTCAAGGAAGCATAATACGCTAACTGGTCAGAGTGCAACGAGTTAAACAGCCTTGTGAATGTGCCCAGTGGATAACCAAGCGTCTTATCTCATTTAAAAAGCGTTCGGTGAAGCTAACCAACCGTCTAATTAGAATACAGAATATTTTGATGAATAGAGAAGTAATTTTGAATGAAGTATTAAAATATTCAAAGTCCAATATTCACCAAAAAATGAGGTACCCTTTTCAATAAAGTTCTGAAGCATCAAGTACTGTAACAGAAGAATACAAAAGCTTCAGCAACTCTAACAGAAGAAAGAGAAAAGAAGCCCGATCAAAGACAAAAGTACTATAGGTGCAAAAGCAAAAACACTGAAGATTGTAGTCAAGCGTCTGCTATCGATAATCAAGCGTCCGAAACGTCGTATTTTGAGGTACACTCGTCCAAATGAAGTGATGTTGGTTTAGTTAGAAAGATAACAAAAATATCACTTGGTTTAGTTAGAAAATAAGATAAATAACAACAAGTTTCCTGAAGAAGTAGAGATATTAATCAATCTCGATCAGAGTGAAATTCCTTCTTCAAGCAGTAGATGTGATACTGTTCATGACAATCAAAACATGCAAGCGTCCGCTGACAATTTCGAGAGCTTTAAGTGTTCAAAAGCATTGATCTTGGTATCTATGATCATGAAGAGGTACTGAGCGAAATCGATCTCTATCTTTTTCAAATTGAATCCGTAAGTTGGTGACGTGATGTTGTTCTTGACATTCATACCTTTGTAGCGTCTATTGGCCATATCTTGCAGTATAGGTGTCCAAATTGGATGAAACCGATGTTTCATTAAACCTAATATCCATATATAAAGTTTCTTGAAGACATCGAATCCTAATTCGGCCGTTAAGAGGGTCCAGGAAGCATAATGCGCTAAGTGGTCAGAGTGCTATAAGTTAAACAGCCTTGTGAATGTGCCCAGTGGATAACCCAGCGTCTTATCTCATTTTAAAATAATTCAGTGAAGATAACCAAGCGTCTAATCAGAATACACAACATTATGATGAATGGAGAAGCAATTTTGAATGAAGTATTAAAATATTCAAAGTCCAAGCTTCCCCAACAAAGGAGGTACCCTTTTCAATAAAGGTCTAAAACATCAAGTACTATAATAGAAGAATATAAAAGCTTCATCAACTCTAAACGAATAAAGTGAAAAGAAGCCTGAACAAAGACAAAAGTACTAAAGGTGCAAAAGCAAAAACACTGAAGATTGTAGCCAAGCGTCTGCCACTGATAATCAAGCGTCCGAAACGTCGTATTTTGAAGTTCACTCGTCTAAGTGAAGTGATCTCGGTTTAGTTTGAAGGATAACATAAATACAAACAATTTTCCTGAAGAAGTAGAGATCTGAATCAATCTCTATCAGAGTGAAATTCCTTCTTCAAGCTGTAGATGTGATACTGTTTAAGACAATCAAAACATGCAAGCGTCCGCTAACAATTTCGAGAGACTTAGGTGTTCAAAAGCATCGATCTTGGTATCTATGGAAGTTCATAAAAATATCTGCAACTCTCGTGAAGAGGTCCTGAGCGAAATCGATCTCTATCTTTTTCAAATTGTGTCTCTATGTTAGTGACGTGATGCTGTTCCTCACAGTCATACCTATGTAGCATCTATTGGCAATATCTTGCAGTATGGGTGCCCGAATTTGATGAAACCGATGTCTCATTAAACCTAATATCCATATATACAAGTTTCTTGAAGACATCGAATCCTAATTCGGCCGTTAAGAGGGTCAAGGAAGCACAATACGCTAACTGGTTAGAGTTCTACGAGTTAAACAGCCTTGTGAATGTGCCGAGTGGATAACTAAGCATCTTATCTTATTTTAAAAGCGTTCAACGAAGCTAACCAATCGTCTAATCAGAATGCAGAACATTATGATGAATAGAGAAGTAATTTTGAATGAAGTATTAAAATATTCAAAGTCCAATCTTCACCAAAAAATGAGGTACCATTTTCAATAAAGTTCTGAAGCATCAAGTACTGTAACAGAAGAATACAAAAGCTTCAGCAACTCTAACAGAAGAAAGAGAAAAGAAGCCTGAACAAAGACAAAAGTACTAAAGATGCAAAAGCAAAAACACTGAAGATTGTAATCAAGCGTCCGAAACGTCGTATTTTGAGGTACACTCGTCCAAATGCAGTGATCTTGGTTTAGTTAGAACGATAACATAAATATCACTTGGTTTAGTTAGAAAATAACAAAAATAATAACAAGTTTCCTGAAGAAGTAGAGATCTGAATCAATCTCTATCAGAGTGAAATTCCTTCTTCAAGCTGTAGATGTGATACTCTTCATGACAATCAAAACATGCAAGCGTCCGCTGACAATTTTGAGACCTTTAGGTGTTCAAAAGCATGGATCTTGGTATCTATGGAAGTTCATAAAAATATCTGCAACTCTCATGAAGAGGTCCTGAGCTAAATCGATCTCTATCTTTGTCAAATTGTATCCGTAAGTTGGTGACGTGTTGCTGTTCCTGACAGTCATACCTTTGTAGCGTCTAATGGCCATATCATGCACTATAGGTGTCTGAATTGGATGAAACCGATGTCTCATTAAACTTAATATCCATATATACAAGTTTTTTGAAGACATCGAATCCTAATTCGGCCGATAAGAGGGTCAAGGAAGCATAATACGCTAATTGGTCAGAGTGCTACGAGTTAAACAGCCTTGTGAATGTGCCCAGTGGATAACCAAGCATCTTATCTCATTTAAAAAGTGTTCAGTGAAGCTAACCAACCGTCTAATTAGAATACAGAACATTATGCTGAATAGAGAAGTAATTTTGAATGAAGTGTTGAAATATTCAACGTCCAATCTTCACCAAAAAGTGAGGTACCCTTTTCAATAAAGTTCTGAAGCATCAAGTACTGTAACAGAAGAAAACAAAAGCTTCAGCAACTCTAACAGAAGAAACATAAAAGAAGCCTGAACAAAGACAAAAGTACTAAAGGTGCAAAAGCAAAAACACTGAAGATTGTAGTCAAGCATCTCCTATCGATGATCAAGCGACCGAAACTTCGTGTTTAGAGGTACACTCGTCCAAATGAAGCGATCTTGGTTTAGTTAGAAAGATAACATAAATATCACATGGTTTAGTTTGAAAATAACATAAATACCAACAAATTTCCTGAAGAAGTAGAGATCTGAATCACTTTCTATCAGAGTGAAATTCCTTCTTCAAGCTGTAGATGTGAAACTGTTCCTGACAATCAAAACATGCAAGCGTCAGCTGACAGTTTCGGGAGATTTAGGTGTTGAAATGCATCGATCTTGGTATCGATCGAAGTTCATAGAAATATCTGCAACTCTGATGAAGAGGTCCTGAGCGAAATCGACCTCTATCTTTGTCAAATTGTATCGGTAAGTTGGTGACGTGTTGCTGTTCCTGACAGTCATACCTTTGTATCGTCTATTGGCCATATCTTGTACTATAGGTGTCCAAATTGGATGAAACCGATCTCTCATTAAACCTAATATCCATATATACAAGTTTCTTGAAGTCATCGAATCCTAATTCGGCCGTTAAGAGGGTCAAGGAAGCATAATACGCTAACTGGTCCGAGTGCAACAAGTTAAACAGCCTTGTGAATGTGCCGAGTGGATAACCAAGCATCTTATCTCATTTAAAAAGCGTTCAACGAAGCTAACCAATCGTCTAATCAGAATACAGAACATTATGATGAATAGAGAAGTAATTTTGAATGAAGTATTAAAATATTCGAAGTCCAATCTTCACCAAAAAATGAGGTACCATTTTCAATAAAGTTCTGAAGCATCAAGTAATTTAACAGAAGAATACAAAAGCTTCGGCAACTCTAACAGAAGAAAGGGAAAAGAAGCCTGAACAAAGACAAAAGTATTAAAGATGCAAAAGCAAAAACACTGAAGATTGTAATCAAGCGTCTGCTGTCGATAATCAAACGTCTGAAACGTCGTATTTTCAGGTACAAGTTTTTTGAAGACATCGAATCCTAATTCGGCCGTTAAGAGGATCAAGGAAGCATAATACGCTAATTGGTCAGAGTGCTACGAGTTAAACAGCCTTGTGAATGTGCCCATTGGATAAACAAGCATCTTATCTCATTTTCAAAAAGCGTTCAGTGAAGCAAACCAAGCATCTAATCAGAATACACAATATTATGATCAATGGAGTAGCAATTTTGAATGAAGTATTAGAATATTCAAAGTCCAATCATCCCCAACAAACGAGGTACCCTTTTCAATAAATGTCTGAAAAATCAAGTACTGTAATAGAAGAATACAAAAGCTTCATCAACTCTAACAGAAGAAAGAGAAAAGTAGCTTGAGCAAAGACAAAAGTACTAAAGGTGCAAAAGCAAAAACACTGAAGATCGTAGTCAAGCGTCTGCTACCGATAATCAATCGTCCGAAACGTCGTATTTTGCGGTACACTCGTCCAAATGAAGTGATCTTGGTTTAGTTATAAATATAACATAAATACCAACAAGTTTCCTGAAGAAGTAGAGATCTGAATCAATCTCAATCAGGGTGAAATTCCTTCTTCAAGCTGTAGATGTGATACTCTTCATGACAATCAAAACATGCAAGCGTCCACTAACAATTTCGAGAGCTTTAGGTGTTCAAAAGCATGGATCTTGGTATCTATGGAAGTTCATAAAAATAGCTGCAACTCTCACGAAGAGGTCCTGAGCTAAATCGATCTCTATCTTTGTCAAATTGTATCCGTAAGTTGGTGACGTGTTGCTATTCCTTACAGTAATACCTTTGTAGCGTCTATTGGCCATATCTTGCACTATAGATGTCCGAAATGGATGAAACCGATGTCTAATTAAACTTAATATCCATATATACAAGTTTTTTGAAGACATCGAATCCTAATTCGGCCGTTAAGAGGGTCAAGGAAGCATAATACGCTAATTGGTCAGAGTGCTACGAGTTAAACAGCCTTGTGAATGTGCCCATTGGATAAACAAGCATCTTATCTCATCTAAAAAGCGTTCAGTGCAGCAAACCAAGCGTCTAATCAGAATACACAACAATATGATCATTGGAGTAGCAATTTTGAATGAAGTATTAAAATATTCAAAGTCCAATCTTTCCCAACAAACGAGGTACTCTTTTTAATAAATGTCTGAAAAATCAAGTACTGTAATAGAAGAATACAAAAGCTTCATCAACTCTAACAGAAGAAAGAGAAAAGTAGCTTGAACAAAGACAAAAGTACTAAAGTTGCAAAAGCAAAAACACTGAAGATTGTAGTCAAGCGTCTGCTACCGATAATCAATCGTCCGAAACGTCGTATTTTGCGGTAAACTCGTCCAAATGAAGTGATCTTGGTTTAGTTATAAATATAACATAAATACCAACAAGTTTCCTGAAGAAGTAGAGATCCGAATCAATCTCTATCAGAGTGAAATTCATTCTTGAAGTTGTAGATTTGATACTGTTCGTGAGAATCAGAATATGAAAGTGTGGGCTGACAATTTCGGAAGCTTGAGGTGCTCATAAGCATCGATCTTGGTATCACGGAAGCTCATAGAAATATCTGCAACTCTCATGAAGAGGTCCTGAGCGAAACCGATCTCTATCTTTTTCAAATTTTATCCGTAAGTTGGTGACGTGATGTTGTTCCTGACAGTCATACCTTTGTAGTATCTATTGGCCATATTTTGAAGTATAGGTGTCCGAATAGGATGAAACTGATGTCTCATTAAACCTAATATCCATATATACAAGTTTCTTGAAGACATCGCATACTAATTCGGCCGTTAAGAGGGTTAAGGAAGCAAAACACGCTAAGTGGTCAGAGTGCTACGAGTTAAACAGCCTTGTGAATATGCCCAGTGGATAACCAAGCGTCTTATCTGATTTTAAAAGCATTCAGTGAGGCTAACCCAGCGTCTAATCAGAATATACAACCTTATGATGAATTGAGAAGCAATTTTGAATGAAGTATTAAAATATTCAAAGTCCAAGCTTCCCCAACAAATGAGGTACCCATTTAAATAAAGGTCTGAAACATCAAGTACTGTAATAGAAGAATACAAAAGCTTCATCAACTCTAACAGAAGAAAGAGAAAAGAAGCCTGAACAAAGACAAAAGTACTAAAGGTGCAAAAGCAAAAATACAGAAGATTTTAGTCGAGTCTCTGCTACTGATAATCAAGCATCCGAAACGTCATATTTTGAGGTATACTCATCCAAATGAAGTGATCTTGGTTAAGTTAGAAAGATAACATAAATACCAACAAGTTTCCTGAAGAAATAGAAACCTGAATCAATCTCTATCAGAGTGAAATTCCTTCTTCAAGCTGTAGATGTGATACTGTTCATGATAGTCAAAACATGCAAGCGACCGCTGACAATTTTGAGAGCTTTAGGTGTTCAAAAGCATGGATCTTGGTATCTATGGAAGTTCAAAGAAATATCTGCAACTCTCATGAAGAGGTCCTGAGCGAAATCGATGTCTATCTTTTTCAAATTGTGTACGTAAGTTAGTGACGTGATGCTGTTCCTGACAGTCATACCTATATAGCATCTATTGGCAATATCTTGCAGTATAGGTGCCCGAATTGGATGAAACCGATGTTTCCTTAAACCTAATATCCATATATACAAGTTTCTTGAAGACGTCAAATCCTAATTCGGCCGTTAAGCGGGTCAAGGAAGCATAATACGCTAACTGGTCAGAGTGCTACGAGTTAAATAGCCTTGTGAATGTGCCGAGTGGATAACCAAGCATCTTATCTCATTTAAAAAACGTTCAGCTATGCTAACCAACCGTCTTATCAAAATACAGAACATTATGATGAATAGAGAAGTAATTTTGAATGAAGTATTAAAATATTCAAAGTCCAATCTTCAACAAAAAATGAGGTACCATTTTCAATAAAGTTCTGAAGCATCAAGTACTGTAACAGAAGAATACAAAATCTTCAGCAACTCTAACAGAAGAAAGAGAAAATAAGCCCGAAAAAAGACAAAAGTACTAAAGGTGCAAAAGCAAAAACACTGAAGATTGTAGTCAAGCGCCTGCTATCGATAATCAAGCGTCCGAAACGTCGTAATTTGAGGTTCACTCGTCCAAATGAAGTGATCTTGGTTTAGTTAGAAAGATAACATAAATATCACTTGGCTTAGTTAGAAAATATCATAAATACAACCAAGTTTCCTGAAGAAGTAAAGATCTGAACAAATCTCTATCAGAGTGAAATTCCTTCTTCATGTTGTAGATGTGATACTCTTCATGAAAATCAAAACATGCAAGCGTCCGCTGACAATTTCGAGAGCTTTAGGTGTTCAAAAGCATGGATCTTGGTATCTATGGAAGTTCATAAATATATCTGCAACTCTCATGAAGAGGTCCTGAGCGAAATCGATCTCTATCTTTGTCAAATTGTATCCGTAAGTTGGTGACGTGATGTTGTTCCTGACAGTCATACCTTTGTAGCGTCTATTGTCCATATCTGGCAGTATAGGTGTTTGAATTGGATGAAACCGATGTCTCATTATACCTAATATCCATATATACAAGTATCTTGAAGACATCGAATCCTAATTCGGCCGTTAAGAGGGTCAAGGAAACATAATACGCTAAGTGGTGAGAGTGCAACGAGTTAAACAGCCTTGTGAATATGCCCAGTGGATAACCAAGCGTCTTATCTCATTTTAAAAGCATTCAGTGAGGCTAACCAAGCGTCTAATCAGAATACACAACATTATGATGAATGGAGAAGCAATTTTGAATGAAGTATTAAAATATTCAAAGTCCAATCTTCAACAAAAAATGAGGTACCATTTTCAATAAAGTTCTGAAGCATCAAGTACTGTAACAGAAGAATACGAAATCTTCAGCAACTCTAACAGAAGAAAGAGAAAATAAGCCCGAAAAAAGACAAAAGTACTAAAGGTGCAAAAGCAAAAACACTGAAGATTGTAGTCAAGCATCTGCTATCGATAATCAAGCGTCCGAAAGGTCGTATTTTGAGGTACACTCGTCCAAATGAAGTGATCTTGGTTTAGTTAGAAAGATAACATAAATATCACTTGGTTTAGTTAGAAAATATCATAAATACCAACAAGTTTCCTGAAGAAGTAGAGATCTGAATCAATCTCTATCAGAGTGAAATTCCTTCTTCATGCAGTAGATGTGATACTCTTCATGACAATCAAAACATGCAAGCGTCCGCTGACAATTTCGAGAGCTTTAGGTGTTCAAAAGCATGGATCTTGGTATCTATGGAAGTTCAGAAAAATATCTGGATCTCTTATGAAGAGGTCCTGAGCGAAATCGATCTCTATCTTTGTCAAATTGTATCCGTAAGTTGGTGACGTGATGCTGTTCCTGACAGTCATACCTTTGAAGCATCGATTGTCCATATCTAGCAGTATAGGTGTTTGAATTGGATGAAACCGATGTCTCATTAAACCTAATATACATATATACAAGTTTCTTGAAGACATCGAATCCTAATTCGGCCGTTAAGAGGGTCAAGGAAGCATAATACGCTAAGTGGTAAGAGTGCAACGAGTTAAACGGCCTTGTGAATATGCCCAGTGGGTAACCAAGCGTCTTATCTCATTTTAAATGCCTTCAGTGAGGCCAACCAAGCGTCTAATCAGAATACACAACATTATGATGAATTGAGAAGCAATTTTGAATGAAGTATTAAAATATTCAAAGTCTAAGCTTCCCCAACAAATGAGGTACCCTTTTCAATAAAGGTCTGAAACATCAAGTACTGTAATCGAAGAATACAAAAGCTTCATCAACTCTAACAGAAGAAAGAGAAAAGAATCCTGAACAAAGACAAAAGTGCTAAAGGTGCAAAGGCAAAAACATTGAAGATTGTAGTCAAGCGTCTACTATCGATAATCAGACGTCCGAAACGTCGTATTTTGAGGTACACTCGTCCAAATGAAGTGATCTTGGTTTAGTTAGAAATATAACATAAATATCACTTGGTTTAGTTAGAAAATAAAATAAATACCACCAAGTTTCCTGAAGAAGTAGAGATATGAATCAATCTCTATTAGAGTGAAATTCCTTCTTCAAGCTGTAGATGTGATACTCTTCATGACAATCAAAACATGCAAGCGTCTGCTGACAATTTCGATAGCTTTAGGTGTTAAAAAGGATCGATCTTAGTATCGATGGAAGTTCATAGAAATATCTGCAACTCTCATGAAGAGGTCCTTAGCGAAATCTGTTGACAAGTGACTTCAAACACAAGAGGGGGTGAATTGTGGGTGATATGTGTTTTTGAAAAAACTTTTTGCAATTACGGCGCTTGAAGATAAATGACTGAAATTAGAAGCGCTATAAAGTAAATTGCTTGAATAATAAATTCTAGAAAGTAAATAGCAATAAAATAAATCGCTTAAATTAAATTGCAATAAAGTAAATGCGATAAATTAAATTGCAATAAAATAAATTGCGATAAATTAAATTGCAATAAAATAAATGCGATAAATTAAATTGCTGTAAGGTAGAAGACAATAATGAAAGGATAGAGAGAGAGAGCTGCAGATTTATCCTGGTTCGGCCACTAAATACCCTGTGGCCTACGTCCAGTCCCCAAGGTCAAACACCAAGGGTTTTCACTCAATAACTAGCTTTTAAATCAGGTGCAGCTAGAAACCTTTACAAACCAAGAGCACTCTCCACACAAAATAATGGGATATCACCTCCCTTTGTGCAGGAGCCTCAAGTTCAAGAGATATTGTTTCTCTTTAAAGAAAAAGGGATTCACACCCAAGAACAAGAAGAAGTAGAAGAAGAATGTAGCACTCAAGTAGTGCAGATAAAGATTACAAATTGAAGCTCAAAGTACAATTCAAACTATATGATATGTAAAGCTCTCTATTCAAAAAATAATCAAAAGTGAATATGTGAGAGTAAGTAATAAAATAAACAGAGTTTCAGAGCGCAATAGGATTCGTGTGTTTTAGAGTTGCCTTGGCATTCCTATTTATAGATAAACTTTTAAGCCCATAGGAATTAGGTTAAGCCCATTTAAAAAACAAGGCAGTCGCTTCATAATCGATTATGGTATGTCCATAATCGATTATCCCTTGAGAAAAAACGCGCTGATTTACTTTCGCAGCATAATCGATTAGGATAATCGATTATGACTTCTCTGTCACTGGGTACTACTCTGACCCCTACTCCATGGAGCTAACAAAACATTCGGAGAGAGTGAATGGGAGGACATGTTCCGATTTCTGCCAGCAATGAGCAAGATGCTACAACATTCGTAACGTGCACGTATCTGGCTTTACGGTAACACTCTCGACCAAACATGAACAGTATGGCATCTAGTAGAGGATATCAGTGTATTGCACGGATTCGCCGCGACACAGAAGAATCACCAACTGGTCACATGTCAGCCCTTCCAACCCTGATACCTCCAAAAAGACCATTGAAGATCGTCACCGTAAGATTCGCACCCGCATCAAGGTGTAAGCTCAACTCCTAGGCTCAAGGCCTTACAACTATGCACATGAAATGCCAATGCTTACACAAAGCAGATGCGATAAAGCAATGCCTATCCATTGGATAGACCTCAAGGTTCACTAAGGTTCTCTTCCTTAGGAACTACACACATCTTTGTTTTATAAAACAGTTATCCATCGGATAAAACAATTATCCATCGGATAAATATCTCGCGATTCCTTTGGAATGATCCAGACTGCTTTCAGAATCGTCGACTGTCCCCACAAACCAACACAAGTCTTTTCAGCGTGTTTTGTCCTCACTCACACGCTTTCTAGGGAACTTCCCAGAAGGTCACCCATCCCATAATTACTCTAAGTCAAGCACGCTTAACTATATAGTACTTATGTTCTAAGCTCCCGAAAAGAAGATAAATCTTGTTGGTATGGGTAGTACCAATCAATTCTTATATGCCTTCCCTTAACTACACAGTCCCATACCTGCATAGCCTCAGGATTCCTTCCACTGTACAGTCCCATACCTGCACAGTCTCAGGATCTCTCTCATTCCAGTTATCACAAGACGGAAACAATTGAACGATTAACCTGGATCCGAATCATCGGTCCGTCATCGAACTACTGTTTCGAAAATCAAAACGTTTCGTGTTTGTGTTTACGTCTTATGAATTATGTCTCAAGTCCTAAGCATTATGAATAAGGATTGAGAATCCTCTTAGGTAAGTCTTTAAGCCTTTCTAAGATATTAATCCCTTGTTTTTCAATTACGGAAACAAGTGTTGATTTCACTTAAGTCTTATGAAGTCATTGATGTACTAAGTCATCAATGGTATAGTACATGGTCTTGTTCCACCACATACCATACTTAATTAACCCTTGTCTTCAACTCTAAGTTAATTATTTAACTTAGGTTTTTCACGCGTAAAACTTTACGATTGAGTTAGAAAACTCCTTTTGTAAACCAAACAACTTTTACGATTGAAAACTCATTTGATTTGAAACAACATTTGAACTACTTACTTCACTTCTAACATTTTCTAAAACATGAAATTCGCTTAGCGGAATTCCATTCGCTTAGCGAAAATAAGGCAGTAATGCCTCCTTTGGAACTCCTCTGGATCGCTCGGCGAGACATAAATCGCGTAGCGAAATATATTGTATTCGCTTAGCGAATATGTATTCGCTTAGCGCAAGTACAGACGGTTACACCTCTTTGTAAACACCTCTGGATCGCTCGGCGAAACAGAATTCGTGTAGCGAAATTTCACTTTATTCGCTTAGCGAGTATAATTTCGCTTAGCGAAATGGAGGCGGTTATACCTCCTTTGGAGACTTCTCTGGATCGCTCAGCGAGACTTAATTCGCGTAGCGAAATTCGCTGGGTTGGCTTAGCGAATATGAATTCACTTAGCGAAAGTGAGGCAGTGATGGTCAACTAAGACTTTCCCTGTTTTCGCTTAGCGAAGGTAAATTCGCTTAGCGAAAAGTTGCCTTAAAACAAGACATCAACCTTATGGAACCATTTTGGTTCTCTTCATGAAAACACTTCTTTTCTCATTTTGAGTCACTTGATTAGCTAGATGAACTAAGGATAAGGCATAAAACATGTTTCACTTTGGTGAAAGCACTTTGAGATTTAATTCCATTTAAAGTCACTTAGGGTTTTTCTTTGAAAAACACAAGTTATTGAAAACACTTTCTTTACATCAAAACTTGACTTGTCCAAGAACTATTCATATCCTTCCTTTCCTCAAGGTCATGGCTAATAGCCAACTAGGAATCAATGTGAAGTTTTACTTCATCCACCAATCAAAGTATGGCTCACAATACTTACACAATCATGATAACCATAATACACATTACTACATCATAATCAAACATCCAAGTCCATCACACATTATGGTCTCATAATCAACAATAAAAGTCCATACTGGATCTAGTGATCAAAGTAGGTTTTCCAACATACATGAAAATGGTTTTCATTCAATCATCTCATCATCAACATATGCTAAAGCACACTACAACATGCCAAAGCATAAACTCATCATGACATTCTTGTTCTTGAAGAGAACTTAACAAAACTTAATGCATAAAAGTGAACCCAAACTAAAGGGTTTCACCCACACATAAACTTAAACAACCATCTTCACCACCACCATCTTGGTGTGATGAGGTTCTTCTCCCCATACCTGTTGAAGAGCAGATTCCCAGATCAAAGTCGGTTGATCGGTTTGTGAACCTCCTGATAGTTATCACCAACTACAAACAACCAAACAATCAAACATTAAACAACAATCAAACCAAACTCAACAATTCTCACAAAGAGGGTTTCGGCCACCCTAAAGAGAATAAAGCTAGGAATTGATCTTGGTTTTCCATTTCATGGATTCAAAGGAATTAGGAAAGCTAAGGATGAAATCAAGTGTTAGAAATCACAAATTGATGAAAACAATATTCATCATCATCAAGAAGGGTTCGGCCCTAATGTGCTTTTTGAGCTATGATGAGAGTTGAATCATAAGCTCTTGGGTTTAGGTAGAGAATGATGAGGTGAGTTCAAAGAACTTGGTCTTACCTCAAAAGGATTTTTCTACAATTTCCTATGGATTTTCAAAGTTTTGGATCTAAGAAATAATTTTCATGAAAATGGATCTTGATCTTGAAATAAAGAGATATTCAAGAAGCTAAGAGATCATAGAAGTGATCTTACCTTGAAATGAAGGAAGATTGCTCAAGGAATCAAGTGATTCCAACAAGAAACCAAGCTTTTTCAAGAACAACAATGGTGTTTCTTCTACAGCAACTATGGTGTTCTTCTCTTTTTGAGAGGGCTGTGCGAAAATGAGAGTGTGAAGGGCTGAGTTCAGCTTTAAAACAAGTCACTTAAGGGCAAAAAGGTCATTTGCCAAAAGGGTAAAATGGTAAAAGTGCAAAAGACTAAGGTTAGGGGCATTTTGGTCATTTTGCGTCCAGATATTTCCGAACGTCATGACGACTCTGGCATACTCTCCCAAGTGTCCTGGGATGTTGTGATATCAAGATTATCTGTTGGCGAGTCTCGGTAAGTCCATATGTGGCTCCGTTCGTCACCCGATTGAGAATTTCGCCCGAACGAAGGTCAGGAAATTATTTTTCTGAAATTTTTACGAAATTTAACCAAAATGTAGATAATCAAATTCTAAGACTTACTGTCTCGTTCACGGGTCCATCTGAGGTCTTCTGAGCAGTAAAATCATACTGTCAGTGTAAAAATGCAGACCGGACTCCGTTTGAGTTTTTGACTCAAAACTTAATCGTAGCTTCCTACGATATCGTCGAGCATGACTATGGTCTCGGAATATTTTATTTCTATTCCTACGACCTCGAATAAAATAAAGACGTTAAAATACTGAAGAATTATAAAACGTGAAAATCGGGACGTTACACACAGATTCTTCTATGGTCATAGTTCTTTTATTATAAATTCTGAAAGATTTACTAGAAACTGAGTATCCAAGAAAGATACCTTCATCAGCTTTAGCATCGAATTTGCCAAGGTTATCTTTACCATTATTTAAAACAAAGCATTTACATCCGAATACGTGAAGGTGAGAGATGTTGGGCTTCCGCCCTTGTAAATTTCATAGGGCGTTAGTTTTAGAATAGGTCTTATAAGGACTCTATTCATGACATAGCATGCGGTACTTACCGCGTCTGCCCAGAAATACTTGGGAAGGTTGGTCTCATTGAGCATCGTCCACGCTAGCTCTTCAAGAGACCGATTTTTCCTTTCCACCACTCCATTTTGTTGTGGAGTTCTTGGTGCGGAAAAATTATGCTCATTTCCATTTTCAGTACAAAAGGCCTCAAATGCCTCGTTTTGGAACTCACCACCATGATCACTTCGGATAGATACAATATTTAAACCTTTTTCATTTTGAATAACCTTAGCAAGTTTCCGAAAGGCAGCAAAAGCGTCATTTTTATGAGAAATAAACAATGTCCATGTATAGCGAGAGTAGTCATCTACAATAACAAGCGCATAGTAATTACCACCAAAGCTCATAGTTCTAGATGGACCAAACAAGTCCATATGTAAAAGCTGTAAAGGCCGATTTGTTGAAACAACGTTTTTAGATTTGAAAGAGGCCTTTACTTGTTTTCCTTTTTGACAAGCGTCACACAACTTATCCTTTTCAAAACGAATCTTTGGTAGACCAATTACTAAGTCCTTGCGAACCAACTTATTTAGATGATCCATGTGAATGTGAGCTATTCTCCTATGCCATAACCATGTTTCATCCTCTTTGCTAATAAGACAGCATGCATCATTTGAAGGTAATTCATCCAAGTTAACCATGTAGATATTTCCAATTCTTTGTCCAATTAATTTAGTTTGTTTGTTATGAGAATCCATGACCATACATTTAGACGAATTGAACACTACCTCAAAACCTTTATCACAAAGTTGGCTTATACTTAGTAAATTATGTTTTAGGCCATCGACATACAAAACATTTTCTATGATGGGATTAGGACTTCTACCAATAGTACCAATACCAAGAATTCTACCTTTATTGTTGTCACCATAGAAAACATAGCCACCCTTTTCGGATGATATAGAGGAGAACTTGGTTTTGTCTCCCGTCATGTGCTTTGAACAACCACTGTCAAGATACCAATTAGAGTTCTTGGCCTTCAAGCACACCTACAACACAGAATCAAGTTTTAACCTTTGGTACCCAAATCATTTTGGGTCCTTGAGAGTTAGCTTTGGGTAATACGCCCTTTGGAACCCATGTCTTTATGCCATTCACTTCTTTATTTTTCCTAACATTGCAAATAGAAGCAGTGTGTCCTTTCCTACCACAGTGAAAACATTTGACAAAGGGGCTACTTGATGTGTTGTTTGGACAAAAGAATTTTTTGAAAGATTTTTCATGAATTTTCGGGCGAAAGCCCAAACCAGCTTTGTCATAAGTACCTTTTTGATTTCCTAAAAGAACATTTAGATTATCTCTTCCCATAGTAAATTTTGAAAGCGTGTTGTATAAATCCTCGATTTTATTTTTCAAAATGCTGCATTCATCACACTTAAAAACTTCATTCTTTTTGTTTTCACAAGAAGTGCATGGGGAGGTTTCGATTGGAACGACTTGTTTTTCTTTAAGAGCTTCCATTTCGTTGTTCAAAATACTTATTTTTGTTTCAAAAAAAGAAATGTTTTTCTTAGATGAAGAAATGCTTTTGCGCAGTCTAACATTTTCATCATTTAACTCCTCACAGGCAATAAGTAAATCATCATAAGTTAAATCAGTTTCAAGCTCAAAATTGTTTACCTCATCTTCCTCATGGTTGGCCATGAGACATAAATTTGCTTCTTCATTATCCGATTCGTCGGAGGAGTCCATGTCGTTCTCATCCCACGCAATATAAGCTCTTCTTGCTTTTCTATCCTTCTGTGGCCTTTTATCTGATTTTTCATGTTTCTTTTGGCCTTGAGGACAGTCGGGTTTAATATGACCCTTTTTGCCACAGTTGTAGCATGTTGGATTGAAGGAAGTTCCTTCCCCCTCATTTTTCTTTTGAGGATTGAAGAATTGTTTTGCCTTGCCTTTCTGTCTCATGAATTTTTTGAACCTTCGAACCATTAGGCTCATATTTTCCTCGTTTTCATCGAGGCTATCACATTCATCAAGGTCGTCTTCTTCTTCTGTTTTATTGATACTTGCTTTGAGAGCAATACTTTTCTTTTTCTTATCAGTTTCCTCATTATCAATGAGTCGATTTAGTTCGAGCTCATGTTCCTGCAATTTTCCAAACAGAGTTGCCAAAGACATAGAAGATAGATCTCTAGATTCAGATATAGCTGTAACTTTAGGTTGCCAACTTCTATTTAAACATCTAAGAACCTTATTAATTAAATCTTCATTATTGAAGGACTTCCCAAGAGCTCTAAGATGATTAATTATATGGGTAAATCGTTTTTGCATATCATGTATGCTTTCACCCTGTTTCATCCTAAATAGCTCATACTCATGGGTTAATGTGTTCATTCGAGCCCTTTTGACCTCGGTAGTACCTTCATGGGTCAATTGAAGGGTGTCCCACATTTCCTTGGCGGTCTTACAATTTGAGACCCTATAGAACTCATCGTAGCTTAGAGCTGCAGTGATGATGTTCCTAGCTTTCAAATTATATTGGACCTTTTTCTTTTCCTCGTCGGTCCAAAGATTTCTTGGTTTATTCACCACAGCATCATTAACTGAATGAGTGGGAACAAATGGACCATTTTTCACAGCGTCCCAAACATCGAGGTCTACTGCCTCAAGAAAGATTTGCATCCTTTCCTTCCAATAACCATACCCTTCACCATTGAACAATGGGGGTTTGTTTGTGGAATTGCCCTCATTTTTAAAACCGTTTGAAGTCATGTTATCTCTTGAGGTGATTTAGCCCTTTAGACAAGAGTTAAGCTCTGATGCCACTTGTTGACAAGTGACTTCAAACACAAGAGGGGGTGAATTGTGGGTGATATGTGTTTTTGAAAAAACTTTTTGCAATTATGGCGCTTGAAGATAAATGACTGAAATTAGAAGCGCTATAAAGTAAACTGCTTGAATAATAAATTCTAGAAAGTAAATAGCAATAAAATAAATCACTTAAATTAAATTGCAATAAAGTAAATGTGATAAATTAAATTGCAATAAAATAAATTGCGATAAATTAAATTGCAATAAAATAAATACGATAAATTAAATTGCTGTAAGGTAGAAGACAATAATGAAAGGATAGAGAGAGAGAGCCGCAGATTTATCCTGGTTCGGCCACTAAATACCCTGTGGCCTACGTCCAGTCCCCAAGGTCAAATACCAAGGGTTTTCACTCAATAACTAGCTTTTAAATCAGGTGCAGCTAGAAACCTTTACAAACCAAGAGCACTCTCCACACAAAATAATGGGATATCACCTCCCTCTGTGCAAGAGCCTCAAGTTCAAGAGATATTGTTTCTCTTTAAAGAAAAAGGGATTCACACCCAAGAACAAGAAGAAGTAGAAGAAGAATGTAGCACTCAAGTAGTGCAGATAAAGATTACAAATTGAAGCTCAAAGTACAATTCAAACTATATGATATGTAAAGCTCTCTATTCAAAAAATAATCAAAAGTGAATATGTGAGAGTAAGTAATAAAATAAACAGAGTTTCAGAGCGCAATAGGATTCGTGTGTTTTAGAGTTGCCTTGGCATTCCTATTTATAGAAAAACTTTTAAGCCCATAGGAATTAGGTTAAGCCCATTTAAAAAACAAGGCAGTCGCTTATAATCGATTATGGTATGTCCATAATCGATTATCCCTTGAGAAAAAACGCGCTGATTTACTTTCGCAGCATAATCGATTAGGATAATCGATTATGACTTCTCTGTTTTGAGTGTAATCGATTATGACATATTCATAATCGATTATGACTTCCCTGATTTGAGTGTAATCGATTATGACATATTCATAATCGATTATGTACATTATTTTGTTTGAAAACTTAACGGCTATAATGAAATTTCTATTATTTTTAGTAAAAGCCTTTTAAGTTAACGTAATGTGTGTGTGTGATTGATTTTAAATATGAGAGCTTTAGAACCATTTACAAAAAGATCCTAATAAACACCGATTACAAGAAATAAAAATTCCCATAACCCAGTCTTGAAGCACTTGATCTCCTTGATCTTCTTTTCCGCTTTTTGTATACTTGACTTTCCGGTTCCTTTTGTCAATCATCAAAAACTAGATTAATCCTGTCAAGACATATATTCACATTCTCCCCCTTTTTGATGATGACAAACATCTCAAGGAGGGATTTGCTCTAGAGACGTTCCGGTTCCTTTTGTCAATCATCAAAAACTAGATTAATTCTGTCAAGGCATATATTCACATTCTCCCCCTTTTTGATGATGACAAACATCTCAAGGAGGGATTTGCTCTAGAGACGAGAAATCAGAGTTAATGCACAGATAAAATACTCTACGCCTTATTTTTATGCAAAATTTAAAAATAGCAACTCCCCCTAAAGCATGCAAACTCTCCCTGAACTATGCAATCATATAACTCTCCCCCTTTTGGCATTATCAAAAAAACGGGAAAAGTGCAAACAAGAGCAAGGCATATATTCAGGAAAGTTAGAAACAGTCCAAAATGACCAAAATGAACGTTACTGACCTTTTAATCGGTTTCTTAATCGATTATGTAAGTGAGCATAATCGATTATGTCTTACCGTGTTGGCTCCTGATTCGCTCATCCATGACCCATAATCGATTATTGAGTGCCTCATAATCGATTATTCCTTTAGTGGCAGACTTTTGGTATTCGCGAAATCGATTATGTAATCGATTATAGTCTGGGTCTTTGAATAATCGATTATCTAATCGGTTATTTGAGATTGTTGAGATGAATATATAATCGATTATGTAATCGATTCTCCTTCCTTGTTCTTTCATTTATAATCGATTAGCCTAATCGATTATGGTTCGTCTGACTTTTGTTCTTTTTCTCCCCCTTTCAATTGTAATTGATTACTATAATCGATTCCTGGTCCTCTGACTTGTGAATAATCGATTATGCCTATGATATAATCGATTATGGCTAAAGAAATTTGAATTTTAGCACATAGAGCATGTATCCTGTTTACACACTTCAACACACAAGTTAGGGATAACAAGGGAAAAAATAGTATGATGCACATAAGATATTTCATTCAATGCATGATTCATTAAGAATACCTAATTCCGTTCTTATGAAGAAGAAATTTTCTTTAGGCAATGGTTTAGTAAAAATGTCTACGAGTTGCTTAGATGTTTCCACAAACTCAATCATGCAATCACCTTTTTGTACATTATCTCTTATGAAGTGATGCCTAATTTCAATGTGCTTGGTTCGAGAGTGATAAACCGGATTTTTAGTGAGGTTTATGGCACTTGTGTTGTCACATTTAATTGGAACAGTTCTAAGATTTATTCCATAGTCATTTAACTGTTGCTTCATCCAAATTATTTGTGCACAACAACTGCCTGCCGCTACGTATTCCGCTTCGGCAGTGGACAAAGCCACACTGGCTTGCTTCTTACTATGCCAAGAAACTAATGCGTTTCCTAACAAGTGACAAGTCCCACTGGTGCTTTTTCGATCCATTTTGCATCCCGCAAAATCTGAATCCGAGTACCCAATTAAAGTGCAATCAGCACCTCTAGGGTACCATAGACCCATATTTTGTGTGCCAATGAGATATCTCATAATGCGTTTTACCGCTATGAGATGTGATTCCTTAGGGTTAGATTGAAAACGTGCACACATGCAAACACTAAACATTATATCGGGGCGACTTGCTGTAAGATAAAGAAGTGAACCTATCATACCTCTATACTTACTTACTTCAACCGACTTACTTTCCTCATCTTTATCAAGGTAGCAGGAGGTGCTCATTGGTGTGGATATTTCTTTGGCATTGCTCATTCCAAATTTCTTGAGTAGCTCCTTGCAATATTTTGCTTGATTTATGAATATTCCTTCTTTTGATTGCTTGATTTGAAGCCCAAGGAAGTAGTTGAGCTCGCCCATCATTGACATTTCAAACTCATTTTGCATTATGTTAGAAAAGTCCTTACACAAAGATTCATTAGTTGCACCAAATATAATATCGTCCACATAAATTTGAACAAGTAAAATGTCATGCTTTTTATTTTTGATAAAAAGAGTGATGTCCACTTTTCCTCTTTCAAAATCATTTTCAAGTAAAAACTTGCTTAGACGATCATACCAAGAAGCTCTAGAAGCCTTTTTTCAAACCAAGGCAGTCGCTTCATAATCGATTATGGTATGTCCATAATCGATTATCCCTTGAGAAAAAACGCGCTGATTTACTTTCGCAGCATAATCGATTAGGATAATCGATTATGACTTCTCGGTTTTGAGTGTAATCGATTATGACATATTCATAATCGCTTATGACTTCCCTGATTTGAGTGTAATCGATTATAACATATGCATAATCGATTATGTACATTATTTTGTTTGAAAACTTAACGGCTATAATGAAATTTCTATTATTTTTAGTAAAAGCCTTTTAAGTTAACGTAATGTGTGTGTGTGATTGATTTTAAATATGAGAGCTTTAGAACCATTTACAAAAAGATCCTAATAAACACCGATTACAAGAAATAAAAACTCCCATAACCCAGTCTTGAAGCACTTGATCTCCTTGATCTTCTTTTCCGCTTTTTGTATACTTGACTTTCCGGTTCCTTTTGTCAATCATCAAAAACTAGATTAATCCTGTCAAGACATATATTCACAAAATCGATCTCTATCTTTGTCCAACTGTATCCGTAAGTTGGTGACGTGATGCTGTTCCTGACAGTCATACCTTTGTAGCGTCTATTGGCAATATCTTGCAATATAGGTGTCCGAATTGGATGAAACCGATGTCTAATTAAACCTAATATCCATATATACAAGTTTCTTGAAGACATCGAAGCCTAATTCGACCGTTAAGAGGGTCAAGGAAGCATAATACGCTAACTGGTCAGAGTGCAACGAGTTAAACAGCCTTGTGAATGTGCCCAGTGGATAACCAAGCGTCTTATCTCATTTTAAAAGCATTCAGTGAGGCTAACTAAGCGTCTAATCAGAATACACAACATTATGATGAATGGAGAAGCAATTTTGAATGAAGTATTAAATTATTCAAAGTCCATGCTTCACCAAAATGTGAGGTACCCTTTTCAATAAAGTTCTGCAGCATCAAGTACTGTAACAGAAGAATGAGAAAAGAAGCCTGAACAAAGACAAAAGTACAAAAGGTGCAAAAGCAAAAACATAGACGATTGTAGTCAAGCGTCTGCTCCCGATAATCAAGCGTCCTAAACGTCGTATTTTGAGGTACACTCATCCAAGTGAAGTGATCTTGGTTTAGTTAGAAAGATAACATAAATACCAACAAGTTTCCTGAAGAAGTAGAGATCTGAATCAATCTCTATCAGAGTGAAATTCCTTCTTCAAGCTGTGGATGTGGTACTGTTCATGACAATCAAAACATGAAAGCGTTCGCTGACAATTTCGAGAGCTTTAGGTGTTCAAAAGCATAGATCTTGGTATCTATGGAAGTTCATAGAAATATCTGCAACTCTCATGAAGAGGTCCTGGGCGAAATCGATCTCTATCTTTGTCAAACTGTATCCGTAAGTATGTGACGTGTTGCTGTTCCTGACAGTCATACCTTTGTAGCGTCTATTGGCCATATCTTGCAGTATAGGTGTCCGAATTGGATGAAACCGATGTCTAATTAAACCTAATATCCATATATACAAGTTTCTTGAAGACATCGAATCCTAATTCGGCCGTTAAGAGGGTCAAGGAAGCATAATACGCTAAGTGGTCAGAGTGCTACGAGTTAAACAGCCTTGTGCATGTGCCCTGTGGATAACCAAGCGTCTTATCTCATTTTAAAAGCTTTCACTGAGGCTAACCAAGCGTCTAATCAGAATACAAAACATTATGATGAATGGAGAAGCTATTTTGAATGAAGTATTAAATTATTCAAAGTCCAAGCTTCACCAAAATATGAGGTACCCTTTTCAATAAAGTTCTGCAGCATCAAGTACTGTAACAGAAGAATACAAAAGCTTCAGCAACTCTAACAGAAGAAAGAGAAAAGAAGCCAGAACAAAGATAAAAGTACTAAAGGTGCAAAAGAAAAAACACTGAGGATTGTAGTCAAGCGTCTGCTATCGATAATCAAGCGTCTGCAACGTCGTATTTTGAGGTACACTCGTCCAAATGAAGTGATCTTGGTTTAGTTAGAAGGATTACAAAAATATCACTTGGTTTAGTTAGAAAATAAGATAAATACCAACAATTTTCCTGAAGAAGTAGAGATCTGAATCAATCTTTATCCGAGTGAAATTCCTTCTTCAAGCTGTAGATGTGATACTGTTCATGACAATCAAAACATACAAGCGTCTGCTGACAATTTCATGAGCTTTAGGTGTTCAAAAGCATCGATCTTGGTATCTATAGAAGTTCATAGAAATATCTGCAACTCTCATGAAGAGGTCCTGGGCGAAATCGATCTCTATCTTTGTCAAACTGTATCCGTAAGTTTGTGACGTGTTGCTGTTCTTGACAGTCATACCTTTGTAGCGTCTATTGGCCATATCTTGCAGTATAGGTGTCCGAATTGGATGAAACCGATGTCTAATTAAACCTAATATACATATATACAAGTTTCTTGAAGACATCGAATCCTAATTCGGCCGTTAAGAGGGTCAAGGAAGCATAATACGCTAAGTGGTCAGAGTTCTACGAGTTAAACAGCCTTGTGCATGTGCCCAATGGATAACCAAGCGTCTTATCTCATTTTAAAAGCTTTCACTGAGGCTAACCAAGCGTCTAATCATAATACAAAACATTATGATGAATGGAGAAGCAATTTTGAATGAAATATTAAATTATTCAAAGTCCAAGCTTCACCAAAATATGAGGTACCCTTTTCAATAAAGTTCTGCAGCATCAAGTACTGTAACAGAAGAATACAAAAGCTTTAGCAACTGTAACAAAAGAAAGAGAAAATAAGCCTGAACAAAGACAAAAGTACTAAAGGTGCAAAAGCAAAAACACTGAAGATTGTAGTCAAGCGTCTACTACCGATAATCAAACGTCCAAACGTCGAATTTTGAGGTACACTAGTCCAAATGAAGTGATCATGGTTTAGTTAGAAAGATAACATAAATATCACTTGGTTTAGTTAGAAAGATAACATAAATACCAACATGTTTCCTAAAGAAGTAGAGATCTGAATCAATCTCTATCAAAGTGAAATTCCTTATTGAAGCTGTAGATGTGATACTGTTCGTGACAATCCGAACATGCAAGTATGGGCTGACAATTTCGGAAGCCTAAGGAGTTCAAAAGCATCGATCTTGGTGTCGATGGATGTTCATAGAAATATCTGCAACTCTCATGAAGAGGTCCTTAGCGAAATAGATCTCTATCTTTGTCAAACTGCATCCGTAAGTTGGGACGTGATGCTGTTCCAGACAGTCATACCTTTGGAGCGTCTATTGGCCATATCTTGTGCTATAGGTGTCCGAATTGGATGAAACCAATGTCTCATTAAACCTAATATCCTTATATACAGGTTTCTTGCAGACATCGAAACCTAATTCGGCCGTTAAGAGGGTCAAGGAAGCATAATACGCTAACTGGTCAGAGTGCAACGAGTTAAACAGCCTTGTGAATGTGCCGAGTGGATAACCAAGCATCTTATCTCATTTAAAAATTGTTCAGTAAAGCGAACCAAGCGTATAATCAGAATACAGAACATTAGGATGAATGGAGAAGTAATTTTGAATGAAGTATTAAAATATTCGAAGTCCAAGCTTCACCAAAATATGAGGTACGCTTTTCAATAAAGTTCTACAGAGTACTGTAACAGAAGAATACAAAAGCTTCAGCAACTCTAACAGAAGAAAGAGAAAAGAAGCCGGAACAAAGATAAAAGTACTAACGGTGCAAAAGAAAAAACACTGAAGATTGTAGTCGAGCGTCTGCTATCGATAATCAAGCATCCGAAACGTCGTATTTTGAGGTACACTCGTCCAAATGAAGTGTTCTTGGTTTAGTTAGAAGGATTACAAAAATATCACTTGGTTTTGTTAGAAAATAAGATAAATACCAACAATTTTCCTGAAGAAGTAGAGATCTGAATCAATCTTTATCAGAGTGAAATTCCTTCTTCAAGCTGTAGATGTGATACTGTTCATGACAATCAAAACATATAAGCGTCCGCTGAGAATTTCGAGAGCTTTAGGTGTTCAAAAGCATCGATCTTGGTATCTATGGAAGTTCATAGAAATATCTGCAACTCTTATGAAGAGGTTCTGAGTGAAATCGATCTTTATCTTTTTCAAATTATATCCGTAAGTTGGTGATGTGATGCTGTTCCTGACAGCAATACCTTTGTAGCTTCTATTGGCCATATCTTGCAGTATAGGTGTTCGAATTGGATGAAACCGATGTCTAATTAAACCTAATATCCATATATACAAGTTTCTTGAAGACATCGAATCCTAATTCGGCTGTTAAGAGGGTCAAGGAAGCGTAATATGCTACGTGGTCAAAGTGCTAAGAGTTAAACAGCCTTGTGAATGTGCCAAATGGATAACCAAGCGCCTTATCTCATTTTAAAAGCATTCAATGAGGCTAACCAAGCGTCTAATCAAAATACACAACAATATGATGAATGGAGAAGCAATTTTGAATGAAGTATTAAAATATTCAAAGTCCAAGCTTCACCAAAGTATGAGCTACCCTTTTCAACAAAGTTCTGCGACATCAAGTGCTGTAACATAAGAATACAAAAGCTTCAGCAACTCTAACATAAGAAAGAGAAAATCAGCCTGAACAAAGACAAAAGTACTAAAGGTGCAAAAGCAAAAACACTGAAGAACGTTGTCAAGCATCTGCTATCGATAATCAAGCGTCCGAAAAGTCATATTTTGAGGTACACTCGTCGAAATGAAGTGATCTTGGTTTAGTTAGAAAGATAACATAAATACCAACAAGTTTCCTAAAGAGGTAGAGATCTGAATCAATCTCAATCAGAGTGGAATTCCTTCTGGAAGCTGTAGATGTAATACAGTTCGTGACAATCAGAACATGCAAGTGTGGGCCGACAATTTCGGAAGCTTGAGGTGTTCAAAAGGATCGATCTTGTTATCGATGGAAGTTCATAGAAATATCTGCAGCTCTCATGAAGAGGTCCTTAGTGAAATCGATCTCTATCTTTGTCAAACTGTATCCGTAATTTGGGACGTGATGCTGTTCCTGACAGTCGTACCTTTCTAGTGTCTATTGGCCATATCTTGCGCTATAGGTGCCCGAATTGGATGAAACCGATGTCTCCTCAAACCTAATATCCATATATACAAGTTTCTTGAAGACATCGAATCCTAATTCGGCCGTTAAGAGGGTCAAGGAAGCATAATACGCTAACTGGTCAGAGTGCAACGACTTAAATAGCCTTGTGAATGCGCCCAGTGGATAACCAAGTATCTTATCTCATTTAAAAAGCATTCAATGAAGCTAACCTACCGTCTAATCAGAATACAGAACATTAGGATGAATGGGGAACTAATTTTATATGAAGCATTAAATATTCCAAGTCCAAGCTTCACCAAAATATGAGGTACCCTTTTCAATAAAGTTCTGAAGCATCAAGTACTGCAACAGAAGAATACAAAAGCTTCAGCAACTCGAACAGAAGAAAGAGAAAATAAGCGTGAACAAAGAAAAAAGTACTAAAGGTGCAAAAGCAAAAACACTGAAGATTGTAGTCAATCGTCTGCTACCAATAATCAAGCGTCCGAAACGTCGCATTTTGAGGTACACTCGTCCAAATGAAGTGATCTTCGTTTAGTTAGAAAGATAACATAAATATCACTTGGTTTAGTTAGAAATATAACATAAATACCAACATGTTTCCTGAAGAAGTAGAGATCTGAATCAATCTCTATCAGAGTGAAATTCCTTCTTCAAGCTGTAGATGCGATACTGTTCGTGACAATCAGAACATGCAAGTGTGGGCTGACAATTTCGGAAGCTTGAGGTGTTCAAAGGCATCGATCTTGGTATCTATGGAAGTTCATAGAAATATCTGCAACTCTCATGAAGAGGTCCGGAGCGAAATCGATCTCTATCTTTGTCAAATTGTATCCATAAGTTTGTGACGTGTTGCTGTTCCTGACAGTCATACCTTTGTAGCGTCTATTGGCCGTATCTTGCACTATAGGTGTCCGAATTGGATGAAACTGATGTCTCATTAAACCTAATATCCATATATACAAGTTTTTTGAAGACTTCGAATCCTAATTCGGCCGTTAAGAGGGTCAAGGAAGCATAATACGCTAACTGGTCAGAGTGCAACGAGTTAAACAGCCTTGTGAATGTGCCCAGTGGATAACCAAGCATATTATCTCTTTTAAAAAGCGTTCAGTGAAGCTAACCAAGCGTCTAATCAGAATACAGAACATTAGGATGAATGTAGAAGTAATTTTGAATGAAGTATTAAAATATTAGAAGTCCAAGCTTCACCAAAATATGAGGTACCCTTTTCAATAAAGTTCTGCAGCATCAAATATTGTAACAGAAGAATACAAAAGCTTCAGCAACTCTAACAGAAGAAAGAGAAAAGAAACCTGAACAAAGACCGAAGTACTAAAGGTGCAAAAGCAAAAACACTGAAGATTGTAGTCAAGCGTCTGCTATCGATGATCAAGCGTCCGAAATGTCGTATTTTGAGGTACACTCGTCCAAATGAAGTGATCTTGGTTTAGTGAGAAAGATAACATAAATATCACTTGGTTTAGTTAGAAAATAACATAAATACCAACAAATTTCCTGAAGAAGTAGAGATCTAAATCAATCTCTATCAGGGTGAAATTCCTTCTTCAAGCTGTAGATATGATACTGTTCATGACAATCAAAACATGCAAGCGTCCGCTGACAATTTCAAGAGCTTTAGGTCTTCAAAAGCATCGATCTTGGTATCTATGGAAGTTCACAGAAATATCTGCAATTCTCATGAAGAGATCCTGAGTGAAATCGATCTCTATCTTGCTGTCTCGACCACCGCTTCCTTTCTGGAACTTGCTCGATCCAGAACTCTTTACCCGCTTGTCCTTGGGCTCCAAGCTCTCGATCAGACGACACTTCTCCATCAACCTCGGAAAAATAGAAATTTCCAAAGGAACAATAGCTCTCTTCAAGTCGATCCTCAGACCTCCTTCGAATTTTCTGCACTTCCACTCCTCTCTTGGGTTGTCCAGAAAATAATTTGAAAACTTTGCCAGACTATCAAACTTGGCCCCGTATTCAGCTATGGTCATTCCGCCTTGTCTCAGCTGGAGGAACTCCATCTCTTTCTCGTGCCTTGCGCTCGCAGGAAAATACTTCTCCAGGAATTTTCCCTTAAAAGCATTCCAATCCACAGCTTGTTGATCATGCACCAGCATCTGACGGGCTCCTTCCCACCAGTATTCAACATCCTCCACCAGCATATAGGTTGCATAGACAACCTTGTCATTCTTAGTACATCTCATCGCTCCAAAGATCTTTTCCAGCGTCTGGATCCAGCGTTCATCTAACTCAGGATTGAATTCGCCCATGAATTGAGGTGGATTCCTACGAAGAAATTTGTCCAGTCCTCTACCTCCGGCAGCTCGTTCGTCACGTTGAACCATAGCAGCAGCCACTTCCCGTATGGCGTTCACAGCAGCAGTCAGGTTTTGAGAAGCCATTGCTACCTTCAAAACCAGAACTGTCAAACTCAAGAAACCACAACAAAACTAAAGCAAGCAACAGAGAAACACACAGAGAACACAGCACAAACAAGACAGACCATAACCTACAAACCCCAAAAAGACTTGGCCAGCTCTGATGCCAAAGAATGCAACACCCTTACCCGAGTGTCACATTCCCGAATGTTTATAAGGCCGAAAATATTTATTAATGCGGAAAATACGGTTTTCTTTTTTTTTCTTTTCACAAAGATGTAATGGGCTTAGTAAAGGTAAATAATACGAATAAACGAACTTAGGTTCGCCATGCATTTCTAGAACATACTGTATAATAAACACAGAACAGAAACAAAAATGTCAACATTACTGTATACAGACGTAAGTCTAACGTATAACTGACATAAAAATACAATAAGTACTAGGAGTCGTAGCTCCCAAAAGGTACTACAAAACTGACATAGTCTGGCCAACAACAAAACTAAAACAGCAAAAAGAGTCCGCCTCTGGGCTCAAGGAAACTACTGAACTGAACCATCGTCACGTCCATCTGTTCATGCAGTAACAGCAAGTACCAGCAGAAAACATACAGATATAGGTGAGATTCCCGTTCATCAACACAACAAAACAGCAGCAGTAAAAATGGGACGACTCACCGGGTAACAGCGTACCCAACATGCTTACAAGAATTCTCAATATCAAACATATTAAGCAGTTGACAACATAATATCATGTTAAGCAATTAACAGTTTAATATAAGGTTAACCATTTAACCCCATAATATAAGGCATTCTTAAACAGTACAGCGATGTATAACAATAAATGTAAACTTCAATGGCCATGCAATGCAGTGCAATGTATATGACTCAATGCCAATGCCACTGGGTACTACTCTGACCCCTACTCCATGGAGCTAACAAAACGTCGGAGGGAGTGAATGGGAGGACATGTTCCGGTTTCTGCCAGCCATGAGCAAGATGCTACAACAATCGTAACGTGCACGTATCTGGCTTTACGGAAACACTCTCGACCAAACATGAAAAGTACGGCATCTAGTAGAGGATATCAGTGTATTGCACGGATTCGCCACGACACAGAAGAGCTACCAACTGGTCACATGTAAGCCTTCCAACCCTGATACCTCCAAAAAGACCATTGAAGATCGTCACCGTAAGATTCGCACCCGCATCAAGGTGTAAGCTCAACTCCTAGGCTCAAGGCCTTACAACTATGCAAATGAAATGCCAATGCTTACACAAAGCAGATGCGATCAAGCAATGTCTATCCCCCGGATAAACCTCGAAGTCTACTAAGGTTCTCTTCCTTAGGAACTATACGTGTCTTTGAAAAACAAAACCTTTATCCACCGGATAAATCTCGTGATCCCACCGGGATCGAGTCATCACAAGACTGAAACAATTGAACGACTGATCGGGGTCCGAATCATCTGTCCGTCATCTAACTACTGTTTCAAAACCCAAAACATTTCATATTTGTGTTTATGTCTTATGAAGTCATTGATGTACTAAGTCATCAATGGTATAGTATATGGTCTTGTTTCACCACATATTATACTAAATTATCCCTTGTCTTCAACTCTAAGTCAATTACTTAACTTAGGTTTTTAAAGCATAAAAATTTACAGTTTGAGTTGAAAAACACTCTTTATAAACAAACCATTGCTCGCGAGGCTAAGATATATATCGCGACGCGAGGCTGAGAAGTTATCTTTACTGTTTAGGCAGTCTTTTTGCTTCGCGAGGCGAGGATTATATCGCGACGCGAGGCAGAGAAGCTGCATCTTCACGACTTAGGCGGTTCACGAGGCGAGAACTAATTCTCTACGCGAGGCCGAGGAGCTGCATCTTTGCTGCTCAGGCTAGCCCACTGTCTCGCGAGGCGAGGCAAGGTTAGCCTGGGGAATGCCTTGTTTTCCCTCTGTCTCGCATGGCGAGACGGGGTTCGCTGGGCGAGTGCCCTGTTTTCACTTTTCCCTAACTCCTTCATTAATTCTTCTTTTGAAACACTTAGTTTGATTAAAAGACCTATGGCTGATGAAAAGACATTTTCCCACTTTGGTGACACATTTTAAAGGTTAAAACTTCATTTGATCTTTGGATCAAAATCACTTTTTGTTTCTCTTTGAAAACATAGGTTATGAAATCATGTTTTTTTACATCAAAACCTTGCCAAAACAAGAACAACACATGTTCTTATATTTTCCTCTTACTAAGGCCACAAGCCTACTCCAATGAAAAATGGAGACTTTGCTTCACCAACTAAGCAAATGTAGCTCAAAAGCTCACACAATTATGATAAACCACAATACACATTACTACATCATAATCAAACATATAAGTCCATCACACATCATGGTCTCATAATCAAGCATAAAAGTCCATACTTGATCTAGTGATCAAAGTAGGTTTTTCATCATGCAAGAAATCATTTCCTCACCTAGACAACATCATCATAAGACACATGATAAGGCATACAAGCATAACTACAAATATTACACATTGTTCTCCAAGAGAACTTAACACAACTTAACCATTAAAAGTGAACCCAAACTAAAGGGTTTCACCCACACATAAACTTAAACAACCATCTTCACTACCACCATCTTGGTGTGATGAGGTTCATCCCCCCATACCTGTTGATGAGCAGATTCCTGGATCAAAGTCAGTTGATCGTTTTGTGAACCTCCTGATAATCGTCAACAACTACAACAACGCAACAATAAAACATTAAACAACAATCAAAGCCAATCTCAACAATTCTAACAAAGAGGATTTCAGCCACCCTAGGTTAAAAGGTTAGGAATTGGTTTTGGTTTTCCATTTCATGGATTTAAAGGCATTAGGAAAGCTAAGGATGAAATCAAGTGTTAGAAATCACAAAATTGATGAAAACACTATTCATCATCATCAAATAGGGTTCGGCCAAAAAGGTATTTTGGGCTATGATGGTAGCTGAATCATAAGCTCTTGGGTTTAGGTAGAGAATGATGATGTGAGTTCAAAGAACTTGGTCTTACCTCAAAAGGATTTTTCTACAATTTCCTATGGATTTTCAAAGTTTTGGATCTAAGAATTTCTTTTCATGAAAATGAAGATTAATCTTGAAATAAAGAAAGATTCAAGAAGCAAAGAGATCATAGAAGTGATCTTACCTTGAAATGAAGGAAGATTGCTCAAGGAATCAAGTGATTCCAACAAGTGATTCAAGCTTTTCAAGGATGAAAATGGAGTTTCTCTCAAGAACAACTATGGAGCTCTACAGGGTGAGGGGCTGTGCGGAAATGAGGGAGTGAGGGGCTGAGTTCAGCCTCTTAAGAGCTCACTTAAGGGTAAAAAGATCATTTGCCAAAAGGGTAAAATGGTAAAAGTGTAAAAGACTAAGGTTCGGGGCATTTTGGTCATTTTGCGTCCAGATATTTCCGAACGTCATGACGACTCTGGCATACTCTCCCAAGTGTCCTGGGATGATGTGATATCAAGATTATCTGTTGGCGAGTCCCGATAAAACCATATATGGCTCCGTTCATCACCCGATTGAGGATTCCGCTCGAACGAAGGTCAGGAAGTGATTTTTTCTAAAGTTTTTACGAAATTTAACCAAAACATTGAGAATCGAATTCTAAGACTTATTGTCTCATTCACGGGTCCATTTGAGGTCTCCTGAGCAGTAAAATCAAACTGTCAGTGTAAAAACGCAGATCGGACTCCGTTTGAGTTTTCGACTCAAAACTTAATCGTAGCTTCCTACGATATCGTCGAGCATGACTATGGTCTGGGAATATTTTATTTCCATTCCTAAGATCTCGAATAAAATAAAGACATTAAAATACTGAAGAATTAGAAAACGTGAAAATCGGGGCGTTACATTCCTACCCCTCTTAAAAGAATTTCGTCCTCGAAATTATACGTACCTCTTAAAACAAACTCGGATACTGTTGTTGCATGTCCTCCTCTCTTTCCTAGGTAGCATCACCTGTAACCTTGTTCCAGATAACTTTGACCAAAGCTATCTCCTTCCCTCACAGTTTCTTTATTCTACTGTCCTCAATCTTAACCGGCAATGTCTCATAGGTTAGGTTATCCTTTAGCTGTACTGAATCAGACTCTATGACGTGACTGGGATCAGGAATATACTTTCGCAATTGCGAAACATGAAAAACATTATGAAGGTTGGATAGAAAAGGCGGTAAAGATATTTGGTAAGCTACTGGACCTATCCGACGAAGAATTTGATAAGGCCCAATGAATTTTGGAGTGAGTTTTCTGGACTTCAGGACCCTGCCCACCCCAGTCATCGGAGTGACTCTCAAAAACACATGATCCCCTTCCTCAAACTCAAGTGGCCTACGTCTTTTATCCGCATAACTCTTTTGTCGGCTCTAAGTTATCCTCATCTTTTCTTGAATCAGTTTCACCTTCTCGGTTGTTTGTTGCACTAGTTCAGGTCCTAATGAAGCACTTTCTCCATCTTGGTACCAACACAAAGGTGTTCTGCAACGTCGTCCATATAAAGCTTCGTAGGGTGCCATCCCTATACTCGAATGATAACTGTTGTTGTAGGTGAACTCTATCAACGGTAGGAAATTCTCCCAACTACCGGAATGTTCCTACACACACGCCCTCAATAGGTCCTCTAAAGACTGAATCGTTCTTTCCGATTGTCCATCAGTTTGAGGATGGCAAGCCGAACTTAGTCGTAACTTCGTTCCTAAAGCTTCATGTAAACTTTGCCAAAAACGCGAAGTAAAACGCGGGTATCTATCCGATATGATACTTGAAGGTACTCCATGCAGTCTCACAATCTCACTGATATAAATCTGAGTAAGCCTTTCCAAGGAATACTTGAGATTAATCGGTAGAAAATGAGCCGATTTCCTAAGCCTATCAATTATAACCCCAATGGAATCGTGTCCTTTAGGTGTTCTTGGCAAACATGTTACGAAATCCATCGCTATGCCGTCCCATTTCCACTCTGGGATATCCAACGGAAGTAACATTCCTGGTGGCCTCTGATGTTCAACCTTTGCTTTCTGACACACTAAGCAAGATGCCACATAATCGGCTACATCTCTTTTCATGCCTTGCCACCAAAACAACCGCTTCAAGTCTTGGTACATCTTGGTTGACCCTGGATGCATACTCAACTTGCTTCTATGGGTTGTTTGGCACACAAACCCGTTCTCCTCGTCTTAGGATCCCATCTACTCCTTCCTTGTATTCAGACGTCATCCCTTTCTTTAGATTCCTTCGCTCTTTCTCCAGATACTGGTCGTATACTTGTTTCTCTCGAATTTGATCCATCAGATCACAAGATACTGTAACCATACCCACACACAGTCTTCTTGGCATACTAACCACAGACAGATGCATATCCCTGAACTGTTCCAATAGCTCGTGTTCCTTAACCATCATGGCAGACACATGTAACACTTTTCTACTCAGGGCATCCGCTACCACATTAGCTTTTCCCGGATGATACTGCAACTGGAAGTCATAGTCCTTCAAAAATTCCAGCCACCGTCATTGTCTCATGTTGAGCTCTTTCTAATCGAATAGGTACTTCAAGCTCTTATGATCACTGAAAACATTGAACGTCGAACTATATAAGTAGTGCCTCCAAATCTTCAACGCAAAGACTACTGCTGCTAACTCCATATCATGAGTTAGGTAATTCTTCTCGTGAACTTTCAACTGTCTCGAGGCATACGCTACCACCTTCAGATTCTGCATCAGAACACAGCCTAATCCTTGGTATGAAGCGTCACAGTACACTTCAAAAGGTTCGCTTGGATCTGGCAATATCAACACTGGCGATGTAGTCAGCCTCTCTTTCAGCTCCTGAAAACTTTGCTCACAGGCTTCAGTCCATTCAAACGCTTTATCCTTCCTCGTCAATTGGGTCGGAGGTCCTACAATCTTAGAAAATCCCTCAATGAACCTCCGATAATACCCAGCCAAACCCACAAAACTGCGTATCTCAGTCACTGTGGTTGGTCTTTCCTACTCAAGAACTGCTTCAACTTTCGACGGATCTACAGCAAGTCCTTCCTTCGAAATTACATGACCCAAAAACTGCACTTCGTCGAGCCAAAACTCACACTTGGACAACTTGGCATACAGCTGTTTCTCCTTCAGAACTTGAAGAACTACACTAAGATGTTCAGCGTGCTCTTCCTGGTCTTGCGAATAGATAAGTATGTCATCTATGAAGACAACAACAAACTTATCCAGGTATGGACGAAAGATCCTATTCAAATAATCCATGAATATAGCTGGAGCATTCGTCACAGCAAACGGCATCACAAGATACTCGTAGTGCCCATAGCGTGTTCGAAACGCTGTCTTCGGTACATCTTCTGCTTTCAGACGAATTTGGTGATAACTCGATCGCAAATCAATCTTGGAGAAAACTGGCGCTCCCCTCAATTGATCCATCAAGTCATCTATCCTCGGAAGTGGATACTTGTTCTTAATAGTAACCTTATTCAACTGGCGATAATCCACGCATAAGCAAGATGCTCCATCTTTCTTTTTCACCAACAGCATAGGTGCTCCCCACGGCAACACACTGGGTCTAACGAACTGTTTCCCCAATAAGTCTACCAACTGTTCCTTCAAAGTTTCCAACTCAGCAGGTGCCATACGATACGGTACCATAGACACTGGTCCCGTTCTTGGCACAAGATCGATCGCAAACTCGATGTCCCGAACTGGTGGCAAACCTGGCACGTCTTCAGGAAAGACTTCCGGAAACTCGTTCACGACAGGTACGCGTTCTAAGACTAGCTCGCTTTTGACCTCCAAAGAAGATAGTAACATGTATCCTTGAGCTCCTTCTCTCAAAGAAGCGTTTACTTGGTTGGCAGTCAAAAATCCAGAAATCTCACAACTAGGGAAAACTAAGGTTTTATTTGCACAGTCTAACAGGATATGATTAGAAGATAACCAATCCATTCCTAAGATTACATCCATTTGCGAAAGAGGCAAACAGATCAAATCAATCAAAAATGTTCTATCTTTAACAGAAATAGAACAGTTCAAACAAACTTTAGCAGTTATAACAGGCTTTGCAGTAGACGTAGAAATTACCAAATCAAAAGGTAAAGAAGACACAGATAATCCCAACAGATTCACACAGTCATAGGCAATAAAGGAATGCGTTGCGCCTGAATCAAACAGTACAGTTAAGGTTTTACCTCCCATGACACACTGACCTTGGATCAAGTCTTCATTTTGAGAAGCTTTAGCGCCTCCCATAGTGTAGACTCTGCCTTTCGCCTTAGGCCTTGCAGCTTGGACATTATTGACAGAATATTCCAATTTCGGTTGCATGCATTCACGTGAGATGTGTCCCGGCTTCCCACACTTGAAGCAGATAATCCCTTTGATCGAACAATCTCTGGTGATGTGGTTGCTCTTCCCACACTTCATGCACTTGTCTGGGGCGTTTCCAGACTGACTGAAACTCCCACTGCTTCCTCCAACGGAACGATGTTGTTGATCTTATTGCTTTGCATACGGCTTCCATCGAGATTTGTTGTCTCGACCACCGCTTCCTATCTGGAACTTGCTCGATCCAGAACTCTGTACCCGCTTGTCCTTGGGCTCCAAGCTCTCGATCAGATGACACTTCTCCATCAACCTCGGAAAAACAAAAATTTCCAAAGGAACAACAGCTCTCTTCAAGACGATCCTCAGACCTCCTACGAATTTTCTGCACTTCCACTCCTCTCTTGGGTTGTCTAGAAAATAATTTGAAAACTTTGCCAGACTTTCAAACTTGGCCCCGTATTCAGCTACGGTCATTCCCCCTTGTCTCAGCTGGAGGAACTCCATCTCTTTCTTGTGCCTTGCACTAGCAGGAAAATACTTCTCGAGGAATTTTCCCTTAAAAGCATTCCAATCCACAGCTTGTTGATCATGCACCAGCATCTGACGGGCTCCTTCCCACCAGTATTCAGCATCCTCCACCAGCATATAGGTTGCATAGACAACCTTGTCATTCTCAGTACATCTCATCGCTCCAAAGATCTTTTCTAGCGTCTGGATCCAGCGTTCAGCTAACTCAGGATTGAATTCGCCCTTGAATTGAGGTGGATTCCTACGAAGAAATTCGTCCAGTCCTCTACCTCCAGCAGCTCGTTCGTCACGTTGAACCATAGCAGCAGCCATTTCCCGTACGGCGTTCACAGCAGCAGTCAGGTCTTGAGCAGCCATTGCTACCTTCAAAACCAGAACTGTCAAACTCAAGAAACTACAACAAAACTAAAGCAAGCAACAGAGAAACACACAGAGAACACAACACAAACAAGACAGACCATAACCTACAAACCCCAAAAAGACTCGGCCAACTCTGATACCAAATAATGCAACACCCTTTCCAGAGTGTCACATTCCCGAACGTTTATAAGGCCGAAAATATTTATTAATGCTGAAAATAGGGTTTTCTTTTTTTTTTTCTTTTTTCTTTTCACGAAGATGTAATGAGATTAGTAAAGGTAAATAATACGAATAAATGAACTTAGGTTCGCCATGCATTTCTAGAACATACTGTATAATAAACACAGAACAGAAACAGAAACGTCAACATTACTGTATACAGACGTAAGTCTAACGTATAACTGACATAAGAAATACAATAAGTACTAGCAGTCGTAGCTCCCAAAAGGTACTACAAAACTTACATAGTCTGGCCGACAACAAAACTAAAACAACAAAAAGAGTCCGCCTCTGGGCTCAAGGAAACTACTGAATTGAACCATCGTCACGTCCATCTGTTCAAGCAGCAACAGCAAGTACCAGCAGAAAACATACAGATATGGGTGAGATTCCCGTTCATCAACACAACAAAACAGCAGTAGTAAAAATGGGACGACTCACCGGGTAACAGCGTACCCAACATGCTTACAAGAATTCTCAATATCAAACATATTAAGTAGTTGACAGCATAATATCATGTTAAGCAATTAACAGTTAAATATAAGGTTAACCATTTAACCGCATAATATAAGGCATTCTTAAACATTACAGCGATGTATAACAATAAATGTAAACTTCAATGGCCATGCAATGCAGTGCAATGTATATGACTCAATGCCAATGCCACTGGGTACTACTCTGACCCCTACTCCATGGAGCTAACAAAACGTCGGAGAGAGTGAATAGGAGGACATGTTCCGGTTTCTGCCAGCCATGATATATATATATATCAAGATGCTACAACATTCGTAACGTGCACGTATCTGGCTTTACGGAAACATTCTCGACCAAACATGAAAAGTACGGCATCTAGTAGAGGATATCAATGTATTGCACGGATTCACCACGATACAGAAGAGCTACCAACTGGTCACATGTAAGCTCTTCCAACCCTGATACCTCCAAAAAGACCATTAAAGATCGTCACCGTAAGATTCGCACCCGCATCAAGGTGTAAGATCAACTCCTAGGCTCAAGGCCTTACAACTATGCAAATGAAATGCCAATGCTTACACAAAGCAGATGCGATCAATCAAGGAAACATCCTTGTGAATGTGCCCAGTAACGGCCGAATTAGGATTCGATGTCTTCAAGAAACATGTATATATGGATATTAGGTTTAATGAATCATCGGTTTCATCCATTTCGGGCACCTATAGTGCAAGATATGGCCAATAGATGCTACAAAGGTATGACTGTCAGGAACAGCAACACGTCACCAACTTACGGATACAATTTGACAAAGATAGAGATCGATTTCGATCAGGACCACTTCATGAGAGTTGCAGATGTTACTATGAACTTCCATAGATACCAAGATCGATGCTTTTGAACACCTAAAGCTCTCGAAATTGTCAGCGGACGCTTGCATGTTTTGATTGTAATGAAAAGTATCACATCTACAGCTTGAAGAAGGAATTTCACACTGATAGAGATTGATTCAGATCTCTACTTTCTCGGGAAACTTGTTGGTATTTAAGTTATTGTCTAACTAAACCAAGTGATATTTATGTTATCTTTCTAACTAAACCAAGATCACTTCATTTGGACGAGTGTACCTCAAAATACGACGTTTTGGACGCTTGATTATCGATAGCAGACACTTGACTACAATCTTCAGTGTTTTTGCTTTTGCACCTTTAGTACTTTTGTCTTTGTTCAGGCTTCTTTTCTCTTTCTTCTGTTAGGGTTTCTGAAGCTTTTGCGTTCTTCTGTTACAGTACTTGATGCTGCAGAACTTTAATGAAGAGGGTATCTCATATTTTGGTGAAGCTTGGACTTTGAATATTTTAATACTTCATTCAAAATTACTTCTCCATTCATCCTAATGTTCTGTATTCTGATTAGACGGTAGGTTAGCTTCACTGAACACTTTTTAAATGAGATAAGATGCTTGGTTATCCACTGGGCACATTCACAAGGCTGTTTAACTCGTAGCACTCTGACCACTTAGAGTATTATACTTCCTTGACCCTCTTAACGGCCGAATTAGGATTGGATGTCTTCATGAAACTTGTATATATAGATATTAGGTTTAATGAGACATCGGTTTCATCCAATTCGGACACCTATACTGCAAGATATGGCCAATAGACGCTACAAAGGTATGACTGTCAAGAATAGCAACACGTCACCAACTTACGGATACAATTTGACAAAGATAGAGATCAATTTCGTTCAGGACCTCTTCATGAGAGTTGCAGATATTTCTATGAACTTCTATAGATACCAAGATCGATGCTTTTGAACACCTAAAGCTCTCAAAATTGTCAGCGCACGCTTGCATGTTTTGATTGTCATGAATAGTATCACATCTACAGTTTGAAGAAGGAATTTCACTCTGATAGAGATTGATTCAGATATCTACTTCTTCAGGAAACTTGTTGGTATTTATGTTATCTTTCTAACTAAACCAAGATCTCTTCATTTGGACGAGTGTACCTCAAAATACGACGTTTCGGACGCTTGATTATCGGTAGCAGACGCTTGACTACAATCTTCAGTGTTTTTGCCTTTCCACCATTAGTACTTTTGTCTTTGTTCAGGCTTCTTTTCTTTTTCTTCTGTTAGAGTTGATGAAGCTTTTGTATTATTCTATTACAGTACTTGATGTTTCATACCTTTATTGGAAAGGGTACCTCATTTGTTGGGGAAGCTTGGACTTTGAATATTTTAACACTTCATTCATCATAATGTTGTGTATTCTTATTAGACGCTTGGTTTGCCTCACTGAATGCTTTTAAAATGAGATAAGACGCTTGGTTATGCAATGGGCACAATCACAAGGCTGTTTAACTCGTAGCACTCTAGCCACTTAGCGTATTATGCTTCCTTGACCCTCTTAACGGCCGAATTAGGATTCGATGTCTTCAAGAAAATTGTATATATGGATATTAGGTTTAATGAGACATAGGTTTCATCCAATTGGGACGCCTATACTGCAAGATATGGCCAATAGACACTACAAAGGTATGACTGTCAGGAACAACATCACGTCACCAACTTATGGATACAATTTGAAAAAAATGGAGATCGATTTCGCTCGGGACCTCTTCATGAGAGTTGCAAATATTTCTATAAACTTCCATAGATACCAAGATTGATGCTTTTGAACACCTAAAGCTCTCGAAATTGTCAGCGGACGCTTGCATGTTTTGATTGTCATGAACAGTATCACATCTACAGCTTGAAGAAGGAATTTCACAATGATAGAGATTGATTCAAATCTCTACTTCTTCATGAAACTTGTTGGTATTTATGTTATCTAATATCGATATAAAAATTTCAATACCTAGCAAAAAACCAAAAACACCCTTTGCTATATTTTTGACAAGTGTCCTTTTTGAGGTTAATTTTGTAACTTGAGTTGCCTGGGAAGGGAACTTCCTCACTGCAAATCTGGCCTTATTATCACGTCAACATCTTCCCCCTTCTCTCTCTCAATCTCTTGATTTCCTCTTCTTCCTTTTTCGGTCTTCTATCTCTCTACTCCCCTTAAAACATGTAGCTTCTTGACAAATTTTTTCCCCACTCAATTCATAAAAAACTCACTGCTTCTTTGCTTTTCTTTGTTTCTTCAAGCTTATCACATAATCTATTCTTCAAGTTTTGTTGGAAAATTTACTAGAAGCTCATCATATTTTCTTTCGTTCCTACAAAGCTTCTCTTCTTCACAAGCAGGTATATGACTTCAAGCATCTAAATCTTGATTTTCAGCTCATCACCGACGAGAACAGCTGCAACACCCTTTCCCGAGTGTCACATTCCCGAACGTTTATAAGGCCGAAAATATTTATTAATGCGGAAAATACGATTTTTCTTTTTCTTTTCTTTTCATAAAGATGTAATGGGATTAGTAAAGGTAATAAATAATACTAATAAGTGAACTTAGGTTCACCATGCATTACTAGGACATACATACAGTATTATAATACAGAAAACAGAAACAGAAATAACAACATTACTATATACAGACATAAGTCTAATGTATGACTGAAATAAGAAATACAATAAGTACTAGGAGTCATAGCTCCCAAAAGGTACTACAAAAACTGACATAGTCTGGCCGACAACAAAACTAAAACAGCAAAAGAGTCCACCTCCGAACTCAAAGGGACTGCGGAACGGAACCATCGTCGCGTCCATCTGTTCAAGCATCAACAGCAAGTACCAGCAGAAAACATACAGATATGGGTGAGATTCCCGTTCATCAACACAACAAAACAGCAGTAGCAAAAACGGGACGACTCACCGGGTAACAACGTACCCAACATGCTTACAAAGGTTCTCAATATAAATCATGTTAAGCAGTTAACAACATAATAGCATGCTAAACATTTAACAGCATAATATAAGGCATCCTTAAACAATACAGCGATGTATAATAGTAAATGTAAACATCAATAGCCATGCAATGCAATGTATATGACTCAATGTCAATGTCACTGGGTACTACTCTGACCCCTACTCCATGGAGCTAACAAAACATTCGGAGAGAGTGAATGGGAGGACATGTTCCGGTTTCTGCCAGCCATGAGCAAGATGCTACAACATTCGTAACGTGCACGTATCTGGCTTTACGGTAACACTCTCGACCAAACATGAAAAGTACGGCATCTAGTAGAGGATATCAGTGTATTGCACGGATTCGCCACGACACAGAAGAATCACCAACTGGTCACATGTCAGCCCTTCCAACCCTGATACCTCCAAAAAGACCATTGAAGATCGTCACCGTAAGATTCGCACCCGCATCAAGGTGTAAGCTCAACTCCTAGGCTCAAGGCCTTACAACTATGCACATGAAATGCCAATGCTTACACAAAGCAGATGCGATAAAGCAATGTCTATCCATTGGATAGACCTCAAGGTTCACTAAGGTTCTCTTCCTTAGAAACTACACACATCTTTGTTTTATAAAACATTTATCCATCGGATAAAACAATTATCCATCGGATAAATATCTCGTGATTCCTTTGGAATGATCCAGACTGCTTTCAGAATCGCCGACTGTCCCCACAAACCAACACAAGTCTTTTCAGCGTGTTTTGTCCTCACTCACACGCTTTCTAGGAACTTCCCAGAAGGTCACCCATCCCATAATTACTCTAAGTCAAGCACGCTTAACTATAAAGTTCTTATGTTCTAAACTCCCGAAAAGAAGATAAATCTTGTTGATATGGGTAGTACCAATCAATTCTTATATGCCTTCCCTTAGCTATACAGTCCCATACCTGCATAGCCTCAGGATTCCTTCCACTGTACAGTCCCATACCTGCACAATCTCAGGATCTCTCTCATTCCGGTCATCACAAGACGGAAACAATTGAACGATTAACCTGGATCCGAATCATCGGTCCGTCATCGAACTATTGTTTCAAAACCCAAAACGTTTGTGTTTATGTCTTATGAATTATGTCTCAAGTCCTAAGCCTTATGAATAAGGATTGAGAATCCTCTTAGATAAGTCTTTAAGCCTTTCTAAGATATTAATCCCTTGTTTTTCAATTAAGGAAACAAGTGTTGATTTCACTTAAGTCTTATGAAGTCATTGATGTACTAAGTCATCAATGGTATAGCACATGGTCTTGTTCCACCACATACCATACTTAATTAACCCCTGTCTTCAACTCTAAGTTAATTATTTAACTTAGGTTTTTCACGCATAAAACTTTAAGATTGAGTTAGAAAACTCCTTTTGTAAACCAAACAACTTTTACGATTGAAAACTCATTTGATTTGAAACAACATTTGAACTACTTACTTCACTTCTAGCATTTTCTAAAACATGAAATTAAGGTAGTGATTCCTTTCTCGCGGGGCGAACAGAAGTTTCGCGTTGCGAGGCTAAGAGTTATATATGCTCCTTATACAAATCCTCTGTATCGCGAGGCGAATATTGTCTCGCGTCGCGAGGCAGAGAACTGTATTTCAAACCAACCTTCTGCATCGCGAGGCGATAATTGTCTCGCATCGCGAGGCAGAGCTGCAATTCTTCACTGCTTAGGCGGTTCGCGGGGCGAGAACTACTTCGCTACGCGAGGCAGAGAAGCTGCATCTTTGCTGCTCGGCTAGTCCACTGTCTCGCGAGGCGAGGCAATGTTAGCCTGGCGAATGCCTTATCTTCCCTCTGTCTCGCGAGGCGAGACGGGTTTCGCTGGGCGAGTGCCCTGTTTTCACTTTTCCTTAACTTCTTCATTAATTCTCTTTTGAAACAATTAGTTTGATTAACAAACCTATGGCTAAAGAAAAGACATTTTCTACTTTGGTGACACACTTAAAAGGTTAAAACTTCATTTGATTTTTGGATCAAAATCACTTTTGTTTCTCTTTGAAAACATAGGTTATGAAATCATGTTTCCATGTTTTTTTCTTACTTCAAAACCTTGCTAGATCAAGAACAACACATGTTTTTATATTTTCCTCTTACTAAGGCCACAAGCCTACTCCAATGAAAAATGGAGACTTTGCTTCACCAACTAAGCAAATATAGCTCAAAAGCTCACACCAAGTATGACAAACCACAATTACACCTTATTACATCATAACCAAAACATACAAGTCCATCACACATCATGGTCTCATAATCAAGCACAAAAGTCCATACTTGATCTAGTGATCAAAGTAGGTTTTTCAACATACATGGAAATGATTTTCATTCAATCATATCATCATCAACTTATGCTAAAGCACACTACAACATACTAAAGCATACACTCATCAAGACAACCTTGTTTTTGAAGAGAACTTAACAAAACATAACAATTAAAAGTGAACCCAAACTAAAGGGTTTCACCCACACATAAAGTAAACAACCATCTTCACCACCACCATCTTGGTGTGATGAGGTTCTTCTCCCCATACCTGTTGAAGAGCAGATTCCCGGATCAAAGTCGGTTGATCGGTTTGTGAACCTCCTGATAGTTGTCACCAACTACAAACAACCAAACAATCAATAATTAAACAACAATCAAACCAAACTCAACAATTCCCAAAAAGAGGGTTTCGGCCACCCTAGGGTAAAGAGGTTAGGAATTGATCTTGGTTTTCCATTTCATGGATTCAAAGGCATTAGGAAAGCTAAGAATGAAATCAAGTGTTAGAAATCAAAAATTGATGAAAGCACTATTCATCATCATCAAGAAGGGTTCGGCCCTAATGTGCTTTTTGAGCTATAATGAGAGTTGAATCATAAGCTCTTGGGTTTAGGTAGAGATTAATGATGTGAGTTCAAAGAACTTGGTCTTACCTCAAAAGAATTTTTCTACAATTTCCTATGGATTTTCAAAGTTTTGGATCTAAGAAATAATTTTCATGAAAATGAAGATTGATCTTGAAATAAAGAGATATTCAAGAAGCTAAGAGATCATAGAAGTGATCTTACCTTGAAATGAAGGAAGATTGCTCAAGGAATCAAGTGATTCCAACAAGTGATTCAAGCTTTTCAAGAAGAAAAATGGAGTTTCTCTTCAAGAACAACAATGGTGTTCTTCTTTGGGCAGAAATTTCGTGAATGGGGGGCTGGATGGGCTGAGTTCAGCCTTTAAAACAAGTCACTTAAGGGCAAAATGGTCATTTGCCAAAAGGGTAAAATGGTAAAAGTGCAAAAGACTAAGGTTAGGGGCATTTTGGTCATTTTGCGTCTAGATTTTCCCGATCGTCATGACGACTCTGGCATACTCTCCCAAGTGTCCTGGGATGTTGTGATATCAAGATTATCTGTTGGCGAGTCTCGGTAAGTCTATATGTGGCTCCGTTCGTCACCCGATTGAGAATTCCGCCCGAACGAAGGTCAGGAAGTTATTTTTCTGAAATTTTTACGAAATTTAACCAAAACGTAGAGAATCAAATTCTAAGACTTATTGTCTCGTTCACGGGTTCATCTGAGGTCTTCTGAGCAGTAAAATCATACTGTCAGTGTAAAAACGCAGACCGGACTCCGTTTGAGTTTTTGACTCAAAACTTAATCGTAGCTTCCTACGATATCGTCGAGCATGACTATGGTCTCGGAATATTTTATTTCCATTCCTAAGACCTCGAATACAATAAAGACGTTAAAATACTGAAAAATTAGAAAACGTGAAAATCGGGGCGTTACAACAGCGGCTCAACATCGATGCTTGGTTCAGTTCCTGGAAAACCATGCACCGCCGCCATTCTCACCACATTCCGCCATGTCGAAAATCTCTATAAGGTTGATTTGTCTTTTCTCTACCTCCCTCGGTATTCACTTATTTCCTCTGCATATTCGAATTTCTGGAAATTTTGATATTTTGATTTTTGTTGGTTGAGGACAAGAAAACAATCTGAGGAGAAAATGAGGACGAGAAAGAGTTGTGCGGAGGGCCCCCATCTATGGTTGTTGCGAAAAAAGGAAAATTTTAGAAGTAGGGTTTCGGGTTTTGGGGAAAGTTTGAAGTAAGGAGCAAGTTTCATTAGGGCCATATGAGTTGTATAAACCTTGCTGGTTTTATCTATGCTCTGATTTGATGGGTGTTATTCTCGATAGGTGAGAAAGAGAGTGAGGCAATCAAATGGAAGACTTTCATTGAATATGGAGCAAAATAAAAATCAAAGGTATTTTTTCTTTAGTTTTTATTTTATTCATGTAAATTGAGATGATATTGCTATCACTAATTGACAATAGTTACTTCCCACGAACTATGCCCTCAACTTATAAGATTGAAAAAACAATGTGGGAATTGACAGGAAGGCAACAAGAATCAAATCATGCAGAGGTTGAAGAGAATAGAGAAATGTTGGCTTTAACAGGCAACTCATGAGGTAAACAAAAAAATAACCCTTAATTAGCATTGTGGCACATTATACATTTTCTTGATGTTGTTCTGACATTGATGATTTCTTTGTGGACAAGAAGGAGTTGGGAAGAAGACTAAAAGCATGTGTTTGTGAAAATACATATGAAACAGAGAGAATGATAAATAAGTGAAAAGTGGGATTTTGGTACAGAGATAAGGATTGAAAATGTTGGGTTTGGTTCGTGGGGTGTTTGATGAAGAGTGATAACAGAATGTGTTTATTAGGAGAGAGGTAACAAGGCATGATGTGAGGAAGGTTAAAGTATTTATCTAAGCCCCCATTGTGCATTATGAATTTAGTATTGCTATTGTTAGCTGTTTTAGTAGATGACCATAGAATTTCTTGATTTCATAACTGTTGAGAAGATTGCATAATGTACTTGCTCATAAAATAGGTTAGCCATAAAATAGTGCACTCTGTCGGGAAAATGTGTAAGGATTTGAAGATTGAATTTGAACCTAGATATAATCCATTGACATGCTGCAGGCCAAGTGTGTTGAGATGTTTGCTTCTTTTGGAGCCCTTCTGGTGTATAATCTTTTTAATTTTAATTTGATTTTGCTTCCAGGGTAACCAAAGAGCACAACAGAGCTGCAGGATTTCTTGACAATCATGCATATAGCATAGCTTGAGGAAGTTTGTCTGCAACATGGCCCGTCAGATTATGCCATCCCTCAACAAATTCTGCTTTTATCAAAACTTGGAATTGGATGTCAGGCTTTCCAATATTGTGATTTGAGAAGTTGGACAAAGGACTTTGATTTTTCAGATAAAGGATATATGTTGATCGAGCAATTTGTTGATGGATGACATTCAATTGGTCCAATAATAAAGTTTTACACTTTACATTTACACTAAACATCGTTAACACTATGGAGAAGTGGAAGGAGGTGGGAAAGGATAAAGAAAGTGAGAAGCAATGGCACGCGCATCAAACTTATGCCTTCTCACACGCAGATACTTAAAAAGGCAAGTCTGGAAAACACATTGTTGCACACCAACTGCTTGAGAAAAGTTAGAAACTAGGTTTGCTTAATTTTTGTGTTCAATCCTCTTAATTTTTGTTTTTTTGGTCTGTCTTTTGTTATGACTATTAAACCAATTTTTGTTGGTGTTTTGTCGTACTACTTAGTATCAATATTAGTCTAGCAAGATGCTAAGCTTGGTTTTTTCAACCTTTATGACCATGACTTTGATAACTTATTGATATATGGTGGGAACATATATATACATGAGATGCTAATACATGGCAGTAAGGTAGAAAAGAGTTAGTTGTATGAGATCATAATCTTTGGTTCAGAGTTACTAATAAAATTCTATCTTTACTGATAGGTACATTTATAGAAGTGGGTATATATTGTTACTTCAAGTTTTTGATCCTATTCATAATTTATAGAAGCAACCATTTACATTACATTCTAGAAAGCTCACTCAAGGTGGATGTAGGAGTGGCTATAAATTGTTACTTCAAGTCTTTGATTGCTTGCGTAAGTTCATTGCTTCCATAAGTTTAAATAAACTTCCTTTCTTACACGGTGGTATTGCATTCACTAGCTTCAGAAGCATTATCCTATAAACTTAAGCTATAGATTAGTTCCTATTGTTCTTGCTGTTCCTGTAGAATAAAATCTGTTGTTTTATACCTTAAGTTTCTGTAGTTCTTGGTATAGCTTAAGGTTCACAATTTTTTAGTTCGCAATTTGTTGCTACAGATTTTCACAATGTGCATACCTCCTATTTTATTCTATAAACTTAAGCTATTTGAACAAGATATACTTTTTTTAATTGATATTATGCATAGAATTTTCTGTAGATAGATCTACAAGTGTAAGACAGTGTGTGTAGATAGATCTGCTCATACTGAGATTCCTAAATTGCTTTTTCACCAAAACAACAATTTCCCTTAAGAGCCAATTCAATGACCATTAATCCAACAGGATCAGATGCCAAAATTGCTATTTCACCATATAACCTGCTTGAAAGTAGAAAACATATAATTTGAATTTAACTGAGACAAATGAGCAATGAGTAGTGTATGAGCTCAAATTAAGGTCAAAATTGTCACTTTAATCCCCTCTGCCCCGTCACTTTAACACCGATTTTCTTTCTGTGTTAAACTGTTAACAACAGAAACATAGCTTTGGGATTCCAGCATGCTAACAACTCAATGATTATGCAAAAGGTCATAGAGTAAATTCATCCATATAAAATTCACATAGAGTAAAATTCACTGTCATAATAGTAAAAAAAATATATAGCTTACATAGAAACTGTACAAGATTTGTGCACTGAGTAAGGTAGAATATCTTTCGGTTATTTCACCCCTGGATGATAAGGAAACTGATGTACATTTCTTTGTAGATAAGAAAGATATAATAACCTTCACCCGTCTGCCATGATTTTACCTTTGTAGATAAGAAAGATATCACCCGTCTATAAGATCACCCGTCTATGATAACCCGTGAAGGAACCTGTATATGATAACTCGTCTGATCAGACGGGTTATCATAGATGGGTGATCAGACGGGTTATCATATACGGGTGAGTCATAGACGCGAGCATAGACAGGTTCCTTTAGTTTTCCCTCACACATCTATGCTCACACGTCTATGAGATCACCCGTCTATGACAACCTGGCTATGATCACACGTGCTCAGCCGTCTATGAGATGATCAAACGTCTATGGTAACCTATCTAGGAGATGATCAAACGTCTATGACACGGGTGATCTCATACAAGTTGCATCCTATAGTGGAGTAATTGTTTAACTACTTAATCAATAATTTATGTTAATAATTTTAAACATAAATTGTTGCTTATAAACATGCATATTAGATTCAAATGACAACAAAAAGTTAGATAACCCGTCTATGATAACCCTCAGACGGGTTATTATCTCATACACGATTGATCACATAAGGGTAGTCATAGATGGGTGATCATAGACGGTTGATCATAGACGTGTGATCATAGACAGTTTACTTCAGTTGGGTTGTCATAGATAGGTGAGCATAGACGGGTGATCATCTCATAAACGGGTGAGCATAGACAGGTCCCTTCAGTTTCCCCATATAACCTGTCTATGCTCACCCGTCTATGAAAACCCAACTGAAGTAAACTATCTATGATCACACGTCTGTGATCAACCGTCTATGATCACCCATCTATGATTACCCTTCTGTGATCAACCGTCCATGACATAATCACCCGTCTATGACAACCCAACTGAAGTAAACTGTCTATGATCACACGTCTATGCTCACCCTTCTGTGAGATGATCACCCGTCTATACTCACCCATCTATGATAACCTGTCTGATCAAAAAGGCATAGACGGGTGAGCATAGACGTGTGATCATAGACAGTTTACTTCAGTTGAGTTGTCATAGACGGGTGATCATCTCATAGACGAGTGAGCATAGACAGGTTCCTTCAGTTTCCCCATATAACCTGTCTATGATAAGCCGTCTATGTATGATAACCCGTCTGATCAGAAGGGTTATCATATACGGGTGATCTCATACACGTGTGAGTATAGACGTGTGATCATAGATAGTTTACTTCAGTTGGGTTGTCATAGACGGGTGATCATCTCATAGAGGGGTCAGCATAGACAGGTTCCTTCAGTTTCCCTATATAACCTGTCTATGATCACCCGTCTATTCTCACTCGTCTATGACAACCCAATTGAAGTAAACTGTCAATGATCACACGTCTGTGATCACCCGTCTATGCTTACCCGTCTATGATAACCCTTCTGATCAGATGGGTTATCATACACGGGTGATCTTATAGATCACACGGGTTATCATAGACGAGTTGTCTTATTATGTCAGATACTTTAGTACTTATATTATCTAACTTTTTGTTGTCATTTGAATTTGATACGCATGTTTATATGCAACAGTTTATGTTTAAATTATTAACATAAATTATTGATTAAATAGTTAAACAATTACTACACTAAGATTTTGTTGACAGGACTTAAACTCCAATTGCATGAAATTTTATTTTTCAGTTTATGCATGCACAATTGTCACTTGGACTTCCTACTTTGGGAGAACTACTTACTGATGCAAATGGTGTTATTAAGCTTAGTCCTTATCTTTTTTCTTTGAATTTCCTTCTGATGAACAAAATGAATTTACATTTATATGTACTTTATGAAATATACAATTCAAAATGATCTATGAATTTTCTATCTTCAATATTATATAAATCAGTTTCTATACTTTATAACAGCATGAATATTTGTATATGATTTAATATATTCAGTTTTTTTTTATAGGTATAAAAAAATATATAATTTACAAAATTAACTTTTAGCAAAAATGTAATAAGCAACACAGTGTGATCCATGAGAATGCACGGGTATACAACTATAGCATAAAAATTTAAGTTTTGATGTTACCTTCACGCAAATTATGTGTTAATTAGTATAGTATAATTGATTTATTATTAATTTGTGTTTTATGTTCTAATTAGTAAAAAAAAATTATTTTTGTATGAAAGTTCTAATTAGATTATTGAGCCTGGGTTAATCCTCGCGTGCATTTCGTATAATTGGATTTCCTCGCATAAATGTTTTAAGAAACTCAATGTTATTAGCATTGTTTTTTATGAGTGTTCAAGATTTCCATTTTGATGATTGTTTTTGTCAGCAAGTGTAAGCATTGAGTCATAAGTTTTGAATTTTCAAAATGAAAACTCAAGTAGAAGGCAAAACAGAATGGATTGTGAAGTTATTTTGCAACAATCACAATGTGTGTATAACTATGGTTTATAACTATGTCAATATTGGTATATAATTTACTTTATTCACTTATTTCCTAGATAAAAAAACTGATTAATTTTCAATGTTACTTTTAAAGAAAATTATAGTAAGTAACATAGCGCGACCCGTGCGAATGCACCGGTATACAGCTAGTTTTCTAACTAAACCAAGTGATATTTATGTTATCTTTCTAACTAAACCAAGATCACTTCATTCGGACGAGTGTACCACAAAATACGACGTTTCGGACGCTTGAATATGAATAGCAGACGCTTGCCTACAATCTTCAGTGTTTTTACTTTTGCACCTTTCGTACTTTTGTCTTTGTTCATGCTTCTTTACTCTTTCTTATGTTAGAGTTGCTGAAGCTTTTGTATTCTTCTGTTACAGTAGTTAATGCTGCAGAACTTTATTGAAAAGGGTACCTCATATTTTGGTGAAGCTTGGACTTTGAATATTTTAGTACTTCATTCAAAATTACTTCTCCATCCATCCTAATGTTCTGTATTCTGATTAGACACTTGGTTAGCTTCACTGAACGCTTTTCAAATGAGATAAGATGCTCTGTTATCCACTGGGCATATTCACAAGGCTGTTTAACTCGTTGCACTCTGACCAGTTAGCGTATTATGCTTCCTTGACTCTCTTAACGGCCGAATTAGGATTCGATGTCTTCAAGAAACTTGTATATATGGATATTAGGTTTAACGAGACATCGGTTTCATCCAATTCGGACACCTATACTTCAAGATATGGCCAATAGATGCTACAAAGTTATGATTTAAGGAACAGAATCACGTCACCTACTTACGGATACAATTTGGAAAAGATAGAGATCGATTTCGCTCAGGATATCTTCGTGAGAGTTGCAGATATTTCTATGAACTTCCATAGATACCAAGATCGATGCTTTGGAACACCTACAGCTCTCGAAATTGTCAGCGGACGCTTGCATGTTTTGATTGTCATGAACAATATCACATCTACACCTTGAAAAAGGAATTTCACTCTGATAGAGATTGATTCAGATCTCTACTTCTTCCTGAAACTTGTTGGTATTTATGTTATTTTCTAACTAAACCAAGTGATATTTATGTTATCTTTCTAACTAAACCAAGATTACTTCATTTGGACGAGGGTACATCAAAATACGACGTTACGGACGCTTGATTATCGATAGCAGACGCTTGACTACAATCTTCAGTGTTTTAGCTTTTGCACCTTTAGTACTTTTGTCTTTGTTCAGGCTTCTTTTCTCTTTCTTTGGTTAGAGTTGCGGAAGCTTTTGTATTCTTCTGTTACAGTACTTGATGCTGCAGAACTTTATTGAAAAGGGTACTTCATATTTTGGTGAAGCTTGGACTTTGAATATTTTAATACTTTATTCAAAATTACTTCTCCAATCATCCTAATGTTCTGTATTCTGATTAGACGCTTCTTTAGCTTCAATGAATGCTTTTTAAATGAGATAAGATACTTGGTTATCCACTGGGCACATTATTCACAAGGCTGTTTAACTCGTTGCACTCTGACTAGTTAGCGTATTATGCTTCCTTGACCCTCTTAACGGCCGAATTAGGTTTCGATGTCTTCAAGAAACTTGTATATATGGATATTAGGTTTAATGAGACAGAGGCTTCATCCAATTCGGACACCTATACTGCAAGATATGGCCAATAGATGCTACAATGGTATGACTGTCAGGAACAGTATCACGTCACCAACTTACGGATACAATTTGAAAAAGATAGAGATCGATTTTGCTCCGGACCTCTTTATGAGAGTTGCAGATATTTCTATGAACTTCCATAGAGACCAAGATCCATGCTTTTGAACACCTACAGCTCTTCAATTGTCAGCGGACGCTTGCTTGTTTTGATTGTCATGAATAGTATCACATCTGCAACTTGAAGAAGGAATTTCACTTTGATAGAGATTGATTCAGATCACTACTTCTTCAGGAAACTTGTTGGTGTTTATGTTATCTTTCTAACTAAACCAAGATCACTTCATTTGGACGAGTGTACCTCAAAATACGACATTTCGGACGCTTGATTATCGATAGCAGACGCTTGACTACAATCTTCAGTGTTTTTGCTTTTGCACCTTTAGTACTTTTGTCTTTGTTCAGGCTTCTTTTCTCTTTCTTCTGTTGGAGTTGCTGAAGCTTTTGTATTCTTCTGTTACAATACTTGATGCCGCAGAACTTTATTGAAAAGGGTACCTCATATTTTGGTGAAGCTTGGACTTTGAATATTTTAATACTTCATTCAAAATTACTTCTCCATTCATCCTAATGTTCTGTATTCTGATTTCAATGAATGCTTTTTAAATGAGATAAGATGCTTGGTTATCCACTGGGCACATTCACAAGGCTGCTTAACTCGTTGCACTCTGACCAGTTAGCGTATTATGCTTCCTTGACCCTCTTAACGGCTGAATTAGGATTCGATGTCTTCACGAAACTTGTATATATGGATATTAGGTTTAATGAGACATCGGTTTCATCCAATTCGGACACCTATACTGCAAGATATGGCCAATAAACGGTACAAAGGTATGACTGTCAGGAACAACAACACGTCACCAACTTACGGATACAATTTGACAAAGATAGAGATCGATTTCACTTAGGACCTCCTCATGAGAGTTGGAGATATTTCTATGAACTTCGATAGATACCAAGATCGATGCTTTTGAACACCTAAAGCTCCCGAAATTGTCAGCGGACGCTTGCATGTTTTGATTGTCATGAACAGTATCACATCTATAGCTTGAAGAAGGATTTTCACTCTTATAGAGATTGATTCAGATCTGTACTTCTTCAGGAAACTTGTTGGTATTTATGTTATCTTTCTGACTAAACCAAGTTCACTTCATTTGGACGAGTGTACCTCAAATACGACGTTTCGGACGTTTGATTATCGGTAGCAGACGCTTGACTACAATCTTCAGTGTTTTTGCTTTTGCACCATTAGTGTTTTTGTCTTTGTTCAGGCTTCTTTTCTCTTTCTATTGTTAGAGTTGATGGAGCTTTGGTATTCTTCTATTACAGTACTTGATTTTTCAGACCTGTATTGAAAAGGGTACCTCATTTGTTAGGGAAGCTTGGACTTTGAATATTTTAATACTTCATTAAAAATTGCTTCTCCATTCATCATAATGTTATGTACTCTGATTAGACGCTTGGTTAGCCTCACTAAATGCTTTTAAAATGAGATATGACACTCGGTAGTCCACTGGGCACATTCACAAGGCCGTTTAACTCGTTGCACTCTGACCAGTTAGCGTATTATGCTTCCTTGACCCTCTTAACGGCCGAATTGGGATTCGATGTTTCAAGAAACTTGTATATATGGATATTATGTTTAATGAGACATCGGTTTCATCCAATTCGGACACCTATACTGTAAGATATGGCCAATAGATGATACGAAGGTATGACTGTCAGGAACAGCAACACGTCACCAACTTACGGATACAATTTGACAAAGATAGAGATCGATTTCGTTCAGGACGACTTCGTGAGAGTTGCAGATATTTCTATGAACTTCGATAGATACCAAGATCGATGCTTTGGAACACCTACAGCTCTCGAAATTGTCAGCGGACGCTTGCGTGTTTTGATTGTCATGAACCGTATCACATCTACAGCTTGAAGAAGAATTTCACTCTGATAGAGATTGATTCAGATCTCTACTTCTTGAGAAAAATTGTTGGTATTTATGTTATTTTCTAACTAAACCAAGTGATATTTATTTTATCTTTCTAACTAAACGAAGATCACTTCATTTGGACGAGGGTACCTCAAAATACGAAATTTCGGAAGCTTGATTATCGATTGCAGACGCTTGACTACAATCTTCAGTGTTTTTGCTTTTGCAACTTTAGTACTTTTGTCTTTGTTCAGGCTTCTTTTCTCTTTCTTCTGTTAGAGTTGCTGAAGCTTTTGTATTCTTCTGTTACAGTACTTGATGCTGCAGAACTTTATTGAGAAGGGTACCTCATATTTTGGTGAAGCTTGCACTTTGAATATTTTATTACTTCATTCCAAATTACTTCTCCATTCATCCTAATGTCCTGTATTCTAATTAGAGGCTTGGTTAGCTTCACAGAAAACTTTTTAAATGAGATAAGATGCTTGGTTATCCACTGGGCACATTCCCAAGGCTGCTTAACTCGTTGCACTCTGACCAGTTAGCGTATTATGCTTCCTTGACCCTCTTAACGGCCGAATTAGGATTCAATGTCTTCACGAAACTTGTATATATGGATATTAGGTTTAATGAGGCATCGGTTTCATTCAATTCGGACTCCTATACTGCAAGATATGGCCAATAAACGCTTCAAAGGTATGACTGTCAGGAACAGCAACACGTCACCAACTTTCGAATACAATTTGACAAAGATAGAGATCGATTTCGCTCAGGACCTCCGCATGACAGTTGGAGATATTTCTATGAACTTCGATAGATACCAAGATTGATGCTTTTGAACTCCTAAAGCTCCCGAAATTGTCAGCGGACGCTTGCATGTTTTGATTGTCATGAACAGTATCACATCTATAGCTTGAAGAAGGATTTTCACTCTGATAGAGATTGATTCAGATCTCTACTTCTTCAAGAAACTTGTTGGTATTTATGTTATCTTTCTAACTAAACCAAGTTCACTTCACTTGGACGATTGTACCTCAAATACGACGTTTCAGACGTTTGATTATCGGTAGCAGACGCTTGACTACAATCTTTAGTGTTTTTGCTTTGGCACCATTAGTGTTTTTGTCTTTGTTCAGGCTTCTTTTCTCTTTCTACTGTTAAAGTTGATGGAGCTTTTGTATTCTTCTATTACAGTACTTGATTTTTCAGACCTTTGTTGAAAAGGGTAACTCATTTGTTGGGGAAGCTTGGACTTTGAATATTTTAATACTTCATTCAAAATTGTTTCTCCATTCATCATAATGTTGTGTATTCTGATTAGACGCTTGGTTAGCCTCACTGAATGCTTTTAAAAAGAGATAAGACGCTTGGTAGTCCACTGGGCACATTCACAAGGCCGTTTAACGCGTTGCACTCTGACCAGTTAGCGTATTATGCTTCTGTGACCCTCTTAACGGCCGAATTAGGATTCGATGTCTTCAAGAAACTTGTATATATGGATATTACGTTTAATGAGACATCGGTTTCATACAATTCAGACACCTATACTGCAAGATATGGCCAATAGATGCTACAAAGGTATGACTGTTAGGAACAGCAACACGTCACCAACTTACGGATACAATTTGACAAAGATAGAGATCGATTTCGCTCAGGACCTCTTCATGAGAGTTGCAGATATTTATATGAACTTCCATAGATACCAAGATCGATTCTTTTGAACACATAAAGCTCTCAAAATTGTCAGCGAACGCTTGCATATTTTGATCATCATGTATAGTATCACATCTATAGTTTGAAGAAGGAATTTCACTCTGATAGGATTGATTCAGATCTCTACTTTTTCAGGAAACTTATTGGTATTTATGTTATCTTTCTAACTAAACCAAGTTCACTTCATTTGGACGAGTGTACCTCAAATACGACGTTTCGGACGTTTGATTATCGGTAGCAGACGCTTGACTACAATCTTCAGTGTTTTTGCTTTTGCACCATTAGTGTTTTTGTCTTTGTTCAGGCTTCTTTTCTCTTTCTATTGTTAGAGTTGATGGAGCTTTTGTATTCTTCTATTACAGTACTTGCTTTTCAGACCTTTATTGAAAAGGGTACCTCATTTGTTGGGGAAGCTTGGACTTTGAATATTTTAATACTTCATTAAAAATTGCTTCTCCATTCATCATAATGTTGTGTATTCTGATTAGACGCTTGGTTAGCCTCACTGAATGCTTTTAAAATGAGATATGACGCTCGGTAGTCCACTGGGCACATTCACAAGGCCGTTTAACTCGTTGCACTCTGACCAGTTAGCGTATTATGCTTCCTTGACCCTCTTAACGGCCGAATTGGGATTCGATGTTTCAAGAAACTTGTATATATGGATATTATGTTTAATGAGACATCGGTTTCATCCAATTCGGACACCTATACTGTAAGATATGGCCAATAGATGATACAAAGGTATGACTGTCAGGAACAGCAACACGTCACTAACTTATGGATACAATTTGACAAAGATAGAGATCGATTTCGCTCTGGACCACTTCATGAGAGTTGCAGATATTTCTATGAACTTCGATAGATACCAAGATCGATGCTTTGGAACACCTACAGCTCTCGAAATTGTCAGCGGACGCTTGCATGTTTTGATTGTCATGAACCGTATCACATCTACAGCTTGAAGAAGAATTTCACTCTGATAGAGATTGATTCAGATCTCTACTTCTTTAGAAAACTTGTTGGTATTTATGTTATTTTCTAACCAAACCAAGTGATATTTATTTTATCTTTCTAACTAAACCAAGATCACTTCATTTGGGCGAGGGTACCTCAAAATACGACATTTCGGACGCTTGATTATCGATTGCAGACGCTTGACTACAATCTTCAGTGTTTTTGCTTTTGCAACTTTAGTACTTTTGTCTTTGTTCAGGCTTCTTTTCTCTTTCTTCTGTTAGAGTTGTTGAAGCTTTTGTATTCTTCTGTTACAGTACTTGATGCTGCAGAACTTTATTGAGAAGGGTACCTCATATTTTGGTGAAGCTTGCACTTTGAATATTTTATTACTTCATTCAAAATTATTTCTCCATTCATCCTAATGTCCTGTATTCTAATTAGAGGCTTGGTTAGCTTCACAGAAAACTTTTTAAATGAGATAAGATGCTTGGTTATCCACTGGGCACATTCCCAAGGCTGCTTAACTCGTTGCACTCTGACCAGTTAGCGTATTATGCTTCCTTGACCCTCTTAACGGCCGAATTAGGATTCAATGTCTTCACGAAACTTGTATATATGGATATTAGGTTTAATGAGGCATCGGTTTCATTCAATTCGGACTCCTATACTGCAAGATATGGCCAATAAACGCTGCAAAGGTATGACTGTCAGGAACAGCAACACGTCACCAACTTTCGAATACAATTTGACAAAGATAGAGATCGATTTCGCTCAGGACCTCCGCATGACAGTTGGAGATATTTCTATGAACTTCGATAGATACCAAGATTGATGCTTTTGAACTCCTAAAGCTCTCGAAATTGTCAGCGGACGCTTGCATGTTTTGATTGTCATGAACAGTATCACATCTATAGCTTGAAGAAGGATTTTCACTCTGATAGAGATTGATTCAGATCTCTACTTCTTCAAGAAACTTGTTGGTATTTATGTTATCTTTCTAACTAAACCAAGTTCACTTCATTTGGACGATTGTACCTCAAATACGACGTTTCAGACGTTTGATTATCGGTAGCAGACGCTTGACTACAATCTTCAGTGTTTTTGCTTTGGCACCATTAGTGTTTTTGTCTTTGTTCAGGCTTCTTTTCTCTTTCTACTGTTAAAGTTGATGGAGCTTTTGTATTCTTCTATTACAGTACTTGATTTTTCAGACCTTTGTTGAAAAGGGTAACTCATTTGTTGGGGAAGCTTGGACTTTGAATATTTTAATACTTCATTCAAAATTGTTTCTCCATTCATCATAATGTTGTGTATTCTGATTAGACGCTTGGTTAGCCTCACTGAATGCTTTTAAAAAGAGATAAGACGCTTGGAAGTCCACTGGGCACATTCACAAGGCCGTTTAACGCGTTGCACTCTGACCAGTTAGCGTATTATGCTTCTGTGACCCTCTTAACGGCCGAATTAGGATTCGATGTCTTCAAGAAACTTGTATATATGGATATTACGTTTAATGAGACATCGGTTTCATACAATTCAAACACCTATACTGCAAGATATGGCCAATAGATGCTACAAAGGTATGATTGTTAGGAACAGCAACACGTCACCAACTTACGGATACAATTTGACAAAGATAGAGATCGATTTCGCTCAGGACCTCTTCATGAGAGTTGCAGATATTTATATGAACTTCCATAGATACCAAGATCGATTCTTTTGAACACATAAAGCTCTCAAAATTGTCAGCGAACGCTTGCATATTTTGATCATCATGTACAGTATCACATCTATAGTTTGAAGAAGGAATTTCACTCTGATAGGATTGATTCAGATCTCTACTTTTTCAGGAAACTTATTGGTATTTATGTTATCTTTCTAACTAAACCAAGTTCACTTCATTTGGACGAGTGTACCTCAAATACGACGTTTCGGACGTTTGATTATCGGTAGCAGACGCTTGACTACAATCTTCAGTGTTTTTGCTTTTGCACCATTAGTGTTTTTGTCTTTGTTCAGGCTTCTTTTCTCTTTCTATTGTTAGAGTTGATGGAGCTTTTGTATTCTTCTATTACAGTACTTGCTTTTCAGACCTTTATTGAAAAGGGTACCTCATTTGTTGGGGAAGCTTGGACTTTGAATATTTTAATACTTCATTAAAAATTGCTTCTCCATTCATCATAATGTTGTGTATTCTGATTAGACGCTTGGTTAGCCTCACTGAATGCTTTTAAAATGAGATATGACGCTCGGTAGTCCACTGGGCACATTCACAAGGCCGTTTAACTCGTTGCACTCTGACCAGTTAGCGTATTATGCTTCCTTGACCCTCTTAACGGCCGAATTGGGATTCGATGTTTCAAGAAACTTGTATATATGGATATTATGTTTAATGAGACATCGGTTTCATCCAATTCGGACACCTATACTGTAAGATATGGCCAATAGATGATACAAAGGTATGACTGTCAGGAACAGCAACACGTCACTAACTTATGGATACAATTGGACAAAGATAGAGATCGATTTCGCTCTGGACCACTTCATGAGAGTTGCAGATATTTCTATGAACTTCGATAGATACCAAGATCGATGCTTTGGAACACCTACAGCTCTCGAAATTGTCAGCGGACGCTTGCATGTTTTGATTGTCATGAACCGTATCACATCTACAGCTTGAAGAAGAATTTCACTCTGATAGAGATTGATTCAGATCTCTACTTCTTTAGAAAACTTGTTGGTATTTATGTTATTTTCTAACCAAACCAAGTGATATTTATTTTATCTTTCTAACTAAACCAAGATCACTTCATTTGGACGAGGGTACCTCAAAATACGACATTTCGGACGCTTGATTATCGATTGCAGACGCTTGACTACAATCTTCAGTGTTTTTGCTTTTGCAACTTTAGTACTTTTGTCTTTGTTCAGGCTTCTTTTCTCTTTCTTCTGTTAGAGTTGTTGAAGCTTTTGTATTCTTCTGTTACAGTACTTGATGCTGCAGAACTTTATTGAGAAGGGTACCTCATATTTTGGTGAAGCTTGCACTTTGAATATTTTATTACTTCATTCAAAATTATTTCTCCATTCATCCTAATGTCCTGTATTCTAATTAGAGGCTTGGTTAGCTTCACAGAAAACTTTTTAAATGAGATAAGATGCTTGGTTATCCACTGGGCACATTCCCAAGGCTGCTTAACTCGTTGCACTCTGACCAGTTAGCGTATTATGCTTCCTTGACCCTCTTAACGGCCGAATTAGGATTCGATGTCTTCATGAAACTTGTATATATGGATATTAGGTTTAATGAGGCATCGGTTTCATCCAATTCAGACTCCTATACTGCAAGATATGGCCAATAAACACTACAAAGGTATGACTGTCAGGAACAGCAACACGTCAACAACTTTCGGATACAATTTGACAAAGATAGAGATCGATTTCGCTCAGGACCTCCTCATGACAGTTGGAGATATTTCTATGAACTTCGATAGATACCAAGATCGATGCTTTTGAACTCCTAAAGCTCTCGAAATTGTCAGCGGACGCTTGCATGTTTTGATTGTCATGAACAGTATCACATCTATAGCTTGAAGAAGGATTTTCACTCTGATAGAGATTGATTCAGATCTCTACTTCTTCAGGAAACTTGTTGGTATTTATGTTATCTTTCTAACTAAACCAAGTTCACTTCATTTGGACGATTGTACCTCAAATACAACGTTTCAGACGTTTGATTATCGGTAGCAGACGCTTGACTACAATCTTCAATGTTTTTGCTTTGGCACCATTAGTGTTTTTGTCTTTGTTCAGGCTTCTTTTCTCTTTCTACTGTTAGAGTTGATTGAGCTTTTGTATTCTTCTATTACAGTACTTCATTTTTTAGACCTTTGTTGAAAAGGGTAACTCATTTGTTGGGGAAGCTTGGACTTTGAATATTTTAATACTTCAATCAAAATTGCTTCTCCATTCATCATAATGTTGTGTATTCTGATTAGACGCTTGGTTAGCCTCACTGAATGCTTTTAAAAAGAGATAAGACGCTTGGTAGTCCACTGGGCACATTCACAAGGCCGTTTAACTCGTTGCACTCTGACCAGTTAGCGTATTATGCTTCCGTGACCCTCTTAACGGCCGAATTAGGATTCGATGTCTTCAAGAAACTTGTATATATGGATATTACGTTTAATGAGACATCGGTTTCATCCAATTCGGACACCTATACTGCAAGATATGGCCAATAGATGCTAGAAAGGTATGACTGTCAGGAACAACAACACGTCACCAACTTACGGATACAATTTGACAAAGATAGAGATCGATTTCGCTCAGGACCTCTTCATGAGAATTGCAGATATTTCTATGAACTTCCATAGATACCAAGATCTATTCTTTTGAACACATAAAGCTCTCAAAATTGTCGGCGGACGCTTGCGTATTTTGATTGTCATGTACAGCATCACATCTATAGTTTGAAGAAGGAATTTCACTCTGATAGGATTGATTTAGATCTCTACTTCTTCAGGAAACTTGTTGGTATTTATGTTATCTTTCTAACTAAACCAAGATCACTTCATTTGGACAAGTGTACCTCAAAATACGACGTTTCAGATGCTTGATTATCGGTAGCAGACGCTTGACTATAATCTTCAGTGTTTTTGCTTTTGCACCATTAGTACTTTTGTCTTTGTTCAGGCTTCTTTTCTCTTTCTTCTGTTAGAGTTGCTGAAGCTTTTGTATTCTTCTGTTTCAGTACTTGATGCAGCAGAACTTTATTGAAAAGGGTACCTCATATTTTGGTGAAGCATGGACTTTGAATATTTTAATACTTCATTCAAAATTACATCTCCATTCATCCTAATGTTCTGTATTCTGATTAGACGCTTCTTTAGATTCAATGAATGCATTTTAAATGAGATAAGATGCTTGGTTATCCACTGGGCACATTCACAAAGCTGTTTAACTCGTTGCACTCTGACCAGTTAGCGTATTATGCTTCCTTGAGCCTCTTAACGGCCGAATTAGGATTCGATGTCTCCAAGAAACTTGTATATATGGATATTAGATTTACTGAGACGTCGATTTCATCTAATTCGGACACCTCTACTGCAAGATATGGCAAATAGACGCTACAAAGGTATGACTGTCAGGAACAGCAACACGTCACCAACTTAAGGATACAATTTGACAAAGATAGAGATCGATTTCGCTCAGGACCTCCTCATGAGAGTTGGAGATATTTCTATGAACTTCGATAGATACCAAGAGCGATGCTTTTGAACTCCTAAAGCTCCTGAAATTGTCAGCGGACGCTTGCATGTTTTGATTGTCATGAAAAGTATCACATCTATAGCTTGAAGAAGGATTTTCACTCTGATAGAGATTGATTCAGATCTCTACTTCTTCAGGAAACTTGTTGGTATTTGTGTTATCTTTCTAACTAAACCAAGATCACATCATTTGGATGAGTGTACCTCAAAATACGACGTTTCGGACGCCTGATTATCGGTAGCAGACGCTTGACAACAATCTTCAGTGTTTTTGCTTTTGCACCATTAGTACTTTTGTCTTTGTTCAGGCTTCTATTCTCTTTCTTCTGTTAGAGTTGAATCTTTTGTATTCTTCTATTACAGTAATTGATGTTTCAGACCTTTATTGAAAAGGGTACCTCATTTGTTGGGGAAGCTTGGACTTTGAATATTTTAATACTTCATTCAAATTTGCTTCCCCATTCATCATGATGTTGTGTATTCTGATTAGAAGCTGGGTTAGCCTCACTGAATGCTTTTAAAATGAGATTAGAAGCTTGGTTATGCACTGGGCACATTCATAAGGCTGTTTAACTCGTAGCACTCTGACCACTTAGCGTTTTATGCTTCCTTGACCCTCTTAACGGCCGAATTAGGATTCGATGTCTTCAAGAAACTTGTATATATGGATATTAGGTTTAATGAGACATCGGTTTCATCCAATTCGGACACCTATACTGCAAGATATGGCCAATAGATGCTAGAAAGGTATGACTGTCAGGAACAGTATCACGTCACCAACTTACGGATACAATTTGAAAAAGATAGAGATCGATTTCGCTTGGGACTTCTTTATGAGAGTTGCAGATATTTCTATGAACTTCCATAGATACCAGGATTGATGCTTTTGAACACTTAAAGATCTTCAAATTGTCAGCGGACGCTTGCAAGTTTTGATTGTCATGAACAGTATCACATCTACAGCTTGAAGAAGGAATTTCACTCTGATAGAGATTGATTCAGATCTCTACTTCTTCAGGAAACTTGTTGGTATTTATGTTATTTTCTAACTAAACCAAGTGATATTTATGTTATCTTTCTAACTAAACCAAAATCACTTCCTTTGGACGAGTGTACCTCCAAATACGATGTTTCAGACGCTTGATTATCGATAGCAGACTCTTGACTACAATCTTCAGTGTTTTTGCTTTTGCACCTTTAGTACTTTTGCCATTGTTCAGGCTTCTTTTCTCTTTCTTCTGTTAGAGTTGTTGAAGCTTTTGTATTCTTCTGTTACAGTACTTGATGCTACAGAACATTATTGAAAAGGGTACCTCATATTTTGGTGAAGCTTGAACTTTGAATATTTTAATACTTCATTCAAAATTACATCTCCATTCATCCTAATGTTCTGTATTCTGATTAGACGCTTGGTTAGCCTCACTGAATGCTTTTAAAAAGAGATAAGACGCCTGGTAGTCCACTGGGCACATTCACAAGGCCGTTTAACTCGTTGCACTCTGACCAGTTAGCGTATTATGCTTCCTTGACCCTCTTAACGGCCGAATTAGGATTCGATGTCTTCAAGAAAATTGTATATATGGATATTACGTTTAATGAGACATCGGTTTCATCCAATTCGGACACCTATACTGCAATATATGGCCAATAGATGCTACAAAGGTATGACTGTCAGGAACAGCAACACGTCACCAACTTACGGATACAATTTGACAAAGATAGAGATCGATTTCGCTCAGGACCTCTTCATGAGAGTTGTAGATATTTCTATGAACTTCCATAGATACCAAGAGCGATTCTTTTGAACACATAAAGCTCTCAAAATTGTCAGCGGACGCTTGCATATTTTGATTGTCATGTACAGTATCACATCTATAGTTTGAAGAAGGAATTTCACTCTGATAGGATTGATTCAGATCTCTACTTCTTCAGGAAACTTGTTGGTATTTATGTTATCTTTCTAACTAAACCAAGATCACTTCATTTGGACAAGTGTACCTCAAAATATGACGTTTCAGATGCTTGATTATCGGTAGCAGACGCTTGACTATAATCTTCAGTGTTTTTGCTTTTGCACCATTAGTACTTTTGTCTTTGTTCAGGCTTCTTTTCTCTTTCTTCTGTTAGAGTTGATGAAGCTTTTGTATTCTTCTATTACAGTACTTGATGTTTCAGATCTTTATTGAAAAGGGTACCTCATTTTTGGGGAAGCTTGGACTTTGAATATTTTAATACTTCATTCAAATTTGCTTCTCCATTCATCATAATGTTGTGTATTCTGGTTAGAAGTTGGGTTGGCCTGACTGAATGCTTTTAAAATGAGATAAGACGCTTGGTTGTCCACTGGGCACATTCACAAGGCTGTTTAACTCGTAGCACTCTGACCACTTAGCGTATTATGCTTCCTTGATCCTCTTAATTGCCGAATTAGGATTCAATGTCTTCAAGAAACTTGTATATATGGTTATTAGGTTTAATGAGACATCGGTTTCATCCAATTCGGACACCTATACTGTAAGATATGGACAATAGACGCCGCAAAGGTATGACGATCAGGAACAGCAACACGTCACAAACTTACGGATACAATTTGACAAAGATAGAGATCGATTTCGCTCAGGACCTCCTCATGAGAGCTGCAGATATTTCTATGAACTTCCATAGATACCATGATCAATGATTTTCAACACCTAAAGCTCTCGAAATTGTCAGCTGACGCTTCCATGTTTTGACTGTCATGAACAGTGTCACATCTATAGCTTGGAGAGAGATTTTCACTCTGATAGAGATTGATTCAGATCACTACTTCTTCAGGAAACATGTTGGTATTTATGTTATCTTTCTAACTAAACCAAGTTCACTTCATTTGGACGAGTGTACCTCAAATACGACGTTTCGGACGCTTGATTATCGGTAGCAGACGCTTGACTACAATCTTCAGTGTTTTTGCTTTTGCCCCATTAGTACTTTTGTCTTTGTTCAGGCTTCTTTACTCTTTCTTCTGTTAAATTTGATGGAGTTTTTGTATTCTTCTATTACAGTACTTGATTTTTCAGACCTTTATTGAAAAGGGTACCTCATTTGTTGGGGAAGCTTGGACTTTGAATATTTTAATACTTGATTCAAAATTGCTTCTCCATTCACCATAATGTTGTGTATTCTGTTTCGACGCTTGGTTAGCCTCACTGAATGCTTTTAAAATGAGATAAGACGCTTGGTTATCTACTGGGCACATTCACAAGGCTGTTTAACTCATAGCACTCAGACCACTTAGTGTATTATGCCTCTTTGACCCTCTCAACGGCCGAATTAGGATTCGATGTCTTCAAGAAACTTGTATATATGGATATTAGGTTTAATGAGACATCGGTTTCATCCAATTCGGACTCCTATACTGCATGATACGGCCAATAGATGCTACAAAGGTCTAACTGTAAGGAACAGCATCACGTCACCAACTTACGGATACAATTTGGAAAAGATAGAGATTGATTTCGCTCAGGACCTCTTCATTAGAGTTGCAGATATTTCTATGAACTTCCATAGATACCAAGATCATTGCTTTGGAACACCTACATCTCTCGAAATTGTCAGTGAACGCTTGCATGTTTTGATTATCATGAACAGTATTACATCTACAGCATGAAGAAGGAATTTCACTCTGATAGAGATTGATTCAGATCTCTACTTCTTTAGGAAACTTGTTTGTATTTATCTTATTTTCTAACTAAACCAAGTGATATTTATGTTATCTTTTTAACTAAACCAAGATCACTTCATTTGGACGAGTGTACCTCAAAATACGATGTTTCGGACGCTTGATTATCGATAGCAGACGCTTGACTACAATATTCAGTGTTTTTGCTTTTGCACCTTTAGTACTTTTGTCTTTGTTCAGGCTTCTTTTCTCTTTCTTCTGTTGGAGTTGCTGAAGCTTTTGTATTCTTCTATTACAGTACTTGATGCTGCAGAACTTTATTGAAAAGGGTGCCTCATATTTTGGTGAAGCTTGGAACATGAATATTTTAATACTTCATTCAAAATTACTTCTCCATTCATCCCAATGTTCTGTATTCTGATAAGACGCTGTGTTTGCTTCACTGAACGCTCTTTAAATGACATAAGATGCTTGGTTATCCACTGAGCACATTCACAAGGCTGTTTAACTCGTTGCACTCTGACAGTTAGCGTATTATGATTCCTTGACCCTCTTAACGGCCGAATTAGGATTCGATGTCTGCAAGAAACTTGTATATATGGATATTATGTGTAATGAGACATCGGTTTCATCCAATTAGGACACCTATACTGCAAGATATGGCCAATAGATGCTACAAAGGTATGACTGTCAGGAACAGCAACACATCACCAATTTAAGGATACAATTTGACAAAGATAGAGATTGATTTCGCCCAGGACCTCATCATGAGAGTTGCAGATATTTCTATGAAATTCCATAGATACCAAGATCGATGCTTTTGAACACCTAAAGCTCTCGAAATTGTCAGCGGATGCTTGCATGTTTTGATTGTCATGAACAGTATCACATCTACATCTTGAAGAAGGAATTTCACTTTGATAGAGATTGATTCAGATCTCTACTTCATCAAGAAACTTGTTGGTATTTGTGTTATCTTTCTAACTAATCCAAGATCACTTCATTTGGTCGAGTGTACCTCAAAATATGACGGTTTGGACCCTTGATTATCGGTAGCAGACGCTTGACAACAATCTTCAGTGTTTTTGCTTTTGCACCATTAGTACTTTTGTATTTGTTCAGGCTTCTTTTCTCTTATGTAGTTGATGAATCTTTTGTATTCTACTATTACGGTACTTGATGTTTCAGACCTTTATTGAAAACGGTACCTCATTTGTTGGGGAAGTTTGGACTTTGTATATTTTAATACTTCATTCAAAATTGCTTCTCCATTCATCATAATGGCGGTATTCTGATTAGACGCTTTGTTAGCCTCACTGAATGCTTTTAAAATGAGATAAGACGCTTGGTTATCCACAGGGCACATTCACAAGGCTGATTAAGTCGTAGCACTCAGACCACTTAGCGTATTATGCTTCCTTGACCCTCTTAACGGCCGAATTAGGATCCGATGTCTTCAAAAAACTTGTATATATGGATATTACGTTTAATGAGACATTGGTTTCATCCAATTCGGACACCTATACTGCAAGATATGGCCAATAGAAGCTACAAAGGTATGTCTTTCAGGAACAGCATCTGTCACCAACTTACGGATACAATTCGAAAAAGATAGAGATCAACTTCGCTCGGGACCTCTTCATGAGAGTTGCAGATATTTCTATGAACTTCCAGAGATACCAAGATCGATGCTTTTGAATACCTAAAGTGCTCGAAATTGTCAGCGGACGCTTGCAAGTTTTGATTGTGATGAACGGTATCACATCTACTGCTTGAAGAAGAAATTTCACTCTGATAGAGATTGATTCAGATCTCTACTTCTTCAGGAAACTTGTTGGTATTTATGTTATTTTGTAACTAGGCCAAGTGATATTTATGTTATTTTTCTAACTAAACCAAGATCACTTCATTTGGACGAGTGTACCTCAAATACAACACTTTGGACGCTTGATTATCGATAGCAGACGCTTGACTATAATCTTCAGTGTTTTTGCTTTTGCACCTTTAGTACTTTTGTCTTTGTTCAGAATTCTTTTCTCTTTCTTCTGTTAGAGTTGATGAAGCTTTTGTATTCTTCTGTTATAGTACTTGATGCTGCCGAACTTTATTGAAAAGGGTACCTCATATTTTGGTGAAGCTTGGACTTTGAATATTTTAATACTTCCTTCCAAATTTCTTCTCCATTCATCCTAATGTTGTGTATTCTGATAAGACGCTTGTTTAGCCTCACTGAATGCTTTTTAAATGAGATAAGATGCTTGGTTATCCACTGGATACATTCACAAGGCTGTTTAACTCGTTGCACTCTGACCAGTTAGCGTGTTATGCTTCCTTGACCCTCTTAACGGCCGAATTAGGATTCGATGTCTTCAAGAAACTTGTATATATGGATATTAGGTTTAATGAGACATCGGTTTCATCCATTTCGGACACCTATACTTCAAGATATGGCCAATAGACGCTACATAGGTATGACTGTCAGGAACAGCAACATGTCACCAACTTACGAATACAATTTGACAAAGATAGAGATCGATTTCGCTCAGGACCTCTTCATGAGATTTCCAGATATTTCTATGAACTTTCATAGACACCAAGACAGATGCTTTTGAACACCTAAAGTTGTCGAAATTGTCAGCGGACGCTTGCATGTTTTGATTGTCATGAACAGTATCACATCTACAGCTTGAAGAAGGAATTTCACTATGATAGAGATAGATTCAGATCACTACTTCTTCAGGAAACTTGTTCGCATTTATGTCATTTTCTAACTAAAACAAGTGATAATTATGTTATTTTTCTAACTAAACCAAGATCACTTCATTTGGACGAGTGTACCTCAAACACGACATTTCGGACGCTTGATTATCGATAGCAGACGCTTGACTAAAATCTTCGGTGTTTTTGCTTTTGCACCTTTAGTACTTTTGTCTTTGTTCAGGCTTCTTTTCTCTTTCTTCTTTTAGAGTTGATGAAGATTTTGTATATTTCTATTACAGTACTTGATGTTGCAGACCTTTATTGAAAAGGGTACCTCATTTGTTGGGGAAGCTTGGACTTTGAATATTTTAATACTTCATTCAAAATTACTTCTCCATTCATCGTAATGTTCTGTATTCTGATTAGACGCTTGGTTAGCTTCACGGAACTCTTTTTAAATGAGAAAAGACGCTTGTTTATCCACTGGGCACATTCACAAGGCTGTTTAACTCGTAGTACTCTGACCACATAGCGTATTATGCTTCCTTGACCCTCTTAACGGCCGAATTAGGATTCGATGTCTTCAAGAAACTTGTATATATGGATATTAGGTTTAATGACACATCAGTTTCATCCAATTCGGACACCTATACTACAAGATATAGCCAATAGATGCTACAAAGGTATGACTGTCAGGAACAACATCACGTCACCAACTTACGGACACAATTTGAAAAAGATAGAGATCAATTTTGCTCAGCACCTCTTTATGAGAGTTGCAGATATTTCTATGAACTTCCATAGACGCCAATATCAATGCTTTTGAACACCTAAAGCTCTTGAAATTATCAGCGGACGCTTGCATGTTTTGATTGTCATGAATAGTATCACATCTACAGCTTGAAGAAGGAATTTCACTGTGATAGAGATTGATTCAGATCTCTACTTCTTCAGGAAACTTGTTGGCATTTATGTCATTTTCTATATAAAACAAGTGATATTTATGTTATGTTTCTAACTAAACCAAGATCACTTCATTTGGACGAGTGTACCTCAAATACGACATTTCGGACGCTTGATTATCGATAGCAGACGCTTGACTACAATCTTCTGTGCTTTTGCTTTTGCACCTTTAGTACTTTTGTCTTTGTTCAGGCTTCTTTTCTCTTTCTTCTGTTAGATTTGATGAAGCTTTTATATTTTTCTATTACAGTACTTGATGTTTCAGACCTTTATTGAAAATGGTACCTCATTTGTTGGGGAAGCTTGGACTTTGAATATTTTAATACTTCATTCAAAATTACTTCTCCATTCATCCTAATGTTCTGTATTCTGATTAGACGCTTGGTTAGCTTCACTGAATGCTTTTTAAATGAGATAAGATGCTTGGTTATCCACTGGGCACATTCAGAAGACTGTTTAACTCGTTGCACTCTGACCATTTAGCGTATTATGCTTCCTTGACCCTCATAATGGCTGAATTAGGATTCGATGTCTTCAAGAAACTTGTATATATGGATATTAGGTTTAATGAGACATCGGTTTCATCCAATTCAAACACCTATACTGGAAGATATGGCCAGTAGACGCTACACAGGTATGACTGTCAGGAACAGCAACATGTCACCAACTTACGAATACAATTTGACAAAGATAGAGATCGATTTCGCTCAGGACCTCTTCATGAGAGTTCCAGATATTTCTATGAACTTCCATAGACACCAAGACCGATGCTTTTGAACACCTAAAGCTGTCGAAATTGTCAGCGGACGCTTGCATGTTTTGATTGTCATGAACAGTATCACATCTACAGCTTAAAGAAGGAATTTCACTGTGATAGAGATTGATTCAGATCTCTACTTCTTCAGGAAACTTGTTTGTATTTATGTCATTTTCTAACTAAAACAAGTGATATTTATTTTATTTTTCTAACTAAACCAAGATCACTTCATTTGGACGATTGTACCTCAAATACGACATTTCGGACGCTTGATTATCGATAGCAGACGCTTGACTAAAATCTTCGGTGTTTTTGCTTTTGCACCTTTAGTACTTTTGTCTTTGTTCAGGCTTGTTTTCTCTTTCTTCCTTTAGAGTTGATGAAGCTTTTGCATTTTTCTATTACAGTACTAGATGTTTCAGACCTATATTGAAAAGGGTACCTCATTTGTTGGGGAAGCTTGGACATTGAATATTTTAACACATCATTAAAAATTACTTCTCCATTCATCGTAATGTTCTGTACTCTGATTAGACGCTTGGTTAGCTTCACTGAACGCTTTTTAATTGAGATAAGATGCTTGGTTATCCACTGGGCACATTCACAAGGCTGTTTAACTCGTTGCACTCTGACCAGTTAGCGTGTTATGGTTCCTTGACCCTCTTAACGGCTGAATTAGGATTCGATGTCTTCAAGAAACTTGTATATATTGATATTAGGTTTAATGAGACATCGGTTTCATCCAATTTGGACACCTATACTACTAGATATGGCCAATAGACGCTACACAGGTATGACTGTCAGGAACAGCAACATGTCACCAACTTACGAATATAATTTGACAAAGATAGAGATCGATTTCGCTCAGGACCTCTTCATGAGAGTTCCAGATATTTCTATGAACTTCCATAGACACCAAGACCGATGCTTTTGAACACCTAAAGCTGTCAAAATTGTCAGTGGACGCTTGCATGTTTTGATTGTCACGAACAGTATCACATCTACAGCTTGAAGAAGGAATTTCACTGTGATAGAGATTGATTCAGATCTCTACTTCTTCAGGAAACTTGTTGGTATTTATGTCATTTTCTAACTAAAACAAGTGATATTTATTTTATTTTTCTAACTAAACCAAGATCACTTCATTTGGACGAGTGTACCTCAAATACGACATTTCGGACGCTTGATTATCGATAGCAGACGCTTGACTAAAATCTTCGGTGCTTTTGCTTTTGCACCTTTAGTACTTTTGTGTTTGTTCAGGCTTCTTTTCTCTTTCTTCTTTTAGAGTTGATGAAACTTTTGTATTTTTCTATTATAGTACTTGATGTTGCAGACCTTTATTGAAAAGGGTACCCAATTTGCTGGGGAAGCTTGGACTTTGAATATTTTAATACTTCGTTCAAAATTACTTCTCCATTCATCGTAATGTTCTGTATTCTGATTAGACGCTTGGTTAGCTTCACGGAACGCTCTTTAAATGAGATAAGACGCTTGTTTATCCACTGGGCACATTCACAAGGCTGTTTAACTCGTAGTACTTTGACCACATAGCGTATTATGCTTCCTTGACCCTCTTAACGGCCGAATTAGGATTCGATGTCTTCAAGAACCTTGTATATATGGATATTAGGGTTAATGAGACATCGGTTTCATCCAATTCGGACACCTATACTACAAGATATGGCCAATAGATGCTACAAAGGTATGACTGTCAGGAATAACATCATGTCACCAACTTACGGACACAATTTGAAAAAGATAGAGATCGATTTCGCTCAGCATCTCTTCGTGAGAGTTGCAGATATTTCTATGAACTTCCATAGACACCAATATCAATGCTTTTGAACACCTAAAGCTCTTGAAATTATCAGTGGACGCTTGCATGTTTTGATTGTCATGAACAGTATCACATCTTCTGCATGAAAAAGGAATTTCACTCTGATAGAGATTCATTCAGATCTCTACTTCTTCAGGAAACTTGTTGGTATTTATGTTGTTTTGTAACTAGGCCAATTGATATTTATGTTATCTTTCTAACTAAACCAAGATCACTTCATTTGGACGAGTGTACGTCAAAATACGACGTTTCGGATGCTTGATTATCGATAGCAGATGCTTGACTACAGTCTTCAGTGTTTTTGCTTTTGCACTTTTAGTACTTTTGTCTTTGTTCAGGCTTCTTTTCTCTTTCTTATGTTAGAGTTGATGAAGCTTTTGTATTCTTCTGTTACAGTACTTGATGCTGCAGAACTTTATTGAAAAGGGTACCTCATATTTTGATGAAGCTTGGACTTTGAATATTTTAATACTTCATTCAAAATTACTTCTCCATTCATCCAAATGTTGTGTATTCTGATAAGACGCTTGGTTAGCCTCACTGTACGCTTTTTAAATGAGATAAGATGCTTGGTTATCCACTGGACACATTCACAAGGCTGTTTAACTCGTTGCACTCTGACCAGTTAGCGTGTTATGCTTCCTTGACCCTCTTAACGGCCGAATTAGGATTCGATGTCTTCATGAAACTTGTATATATGGATATTAGGTTTAATGAGACATCGGTTTCATCCATTTCGGACACCTATACTTCAAGATATGGCCAATAGATGCAACAAAGGTATGACTGTCGGGAACAGCAACACGTCACCAACTTATGGATACAATTTGACAAAGATAGATATCGATTTCGCCTAGCATCTCTTCATGAGAGTTCCAGATATTTCTATGAACTTCCATAGACACCAAGACCGATGCTTTTGAACACCTAAAGCTGTCGAAATTGTCAGCGGACGCTTGCATATTTTCATTGTCATGAACAATATCACATCTACAGCTTGAAGAAGGAATTTCACTGTGATAGAGATTGATTCAGATCTTTACTTCTTCAGGAAACTTGTTTGTATTTATGTCATTTTCTAACTAAAACAAGTGATATTTCTTTTATTTTTCTAACTAAACCAAGATCACTTCATTTGGACGAGTGTACCTCAAATACGACATTTCGGACGCTTGATTATCGATAGCAGACGCTTAACTAAAATCTTCGGTGTTTTTGCTTCTGCACCTTTAGTACTTTTGTCTCTGTTCAGGCTTCTTTTCTCTTTCTTCTTTTAGAGTTGACGAAGCTTTTGTATTTTGCTATTACAGTACTTGATGTTGCAGACCTTTATTTAAAAAGGTACCTAATTTGTTGGTGAAGCTTGGACTTTGAATATTTTAATACTTCATTCAAAATTACTTCTCCATTCATCGTAATGTTCTGTATTCTGATTAGACGCTTGGTTAGCTTCATGGAACGCTTTTTAAATGAGATAAGACGCTTGTTTATCCACTGGGCACATTCACAAGGCTGTTTAACTCGTAGCACTCTGACCACATAGCGTATTATGCTTCCTTGACCCACTTAACGGCCGAATTGGGATTCGATGTCTTCAAGAAACTTGTATATATGGATATTAGGTTTAATGAGACATCAGTTTCATCCAATTCGGACACTTATACTACAAGATATGGCCAATAGATGCTACAAAGGTATGACTGTCAGGAACAACATCACGTCACCAACTTACGGACACAATTAGAAAAAGATAGAGATCGATTTTGCTCAGCACCTCTTCATGAGAGTTGCAGATATTTCTATGAACTTCCATAGACACCAATATCAATGCTTTTGAACACCTAAAGCTCTTGAAATTATCAGCGGACGCTTGCATGTTTTGATTGTCATGAATAGTATCACATCTACAGCTTGAAGAAGGGATTTCACTGTGATAGAGATTGATTCAGATCTCTACTTCTTCAGGAAACTTGTTGGCATTTATGTCATTTTCTAACTACAACAAGTGATATTTATGTTATGTTTCTAACTAAACCAAGATCACTTCATTTGGACGAGTGTACCTCAAATACGACATTTCGGACGCTTGATTATCGATAGCAGACGCTTGACTACAATCTTCTGTGCTTTTGCTTTTGCACCTTTAGTACTTTTGTCTTTGTTCAGGCTTCTTTTCTCTTTCTTCTGTTAGATTTGATGAAGCTTTTATATTTTTCTATTACAGTACTTGATGTTTCAGACCTTTATTGAAAAGGGTACCTCATTTGTTGGGGAAGCTTGGACTTTGAATATTTTAATACTTCATTCTACACTGCAAGATATGGCCAATAGACGCTACACAGGTATGACTGTCAGGAACAGCAACATGTCACCAACTTACGAATACAATTTGACAAAGATAGAGATCGATTTCGCTCAGGACCTCTTCATGAGAGTTCCAGTTATTTCTATGAACTTCCATAGACAACAAGACCGATGCTTTTGAACACCTAAAGCTGTCGAAATTGTCAGCGGAAGCTTGCATGATTTGATTGTCATGAACAGTATCACATCTACAGCTTGAAGAAGGAATTTCACTGGGATAGAGATTGATTCAGATCTCTACTTCTTCAGGAAACTTGTTGGTATTTATGTCATTTTCTAACTAAAACAAGTGATATTTATTTTATTTTTCTAACTAAACCAAGATCACTTCACTTGGACGAGTGTACCTCAAATACGACATTTCGGACACTTGATTATCGATAGCAGACGCTTGACTAAAATCTTAGGTGTTTTTGCTTTTGCACCTTTAGTACTTTTGTGTTTGTTCAGGCTTCTTTTCTCTTTCTTCTTTTAGAGTTGATGAAGCTTTTGTAATTTTCTATTATACTACTTGATGTTGCAGACCTTTATTGAAAAGGGTACCTAATTTGTTGGGGAAGCTTGGACTTTGAATATTTTAATACTTCATTCAAAATTACTTCTCCATTCATCGTAATGTTCTGTATTCTGATTAGACGCTTGGTTAGCTTCACGGAACGCTCTTTAAATGAGATAAGATGCTTGTTTATCCACTGGGCACATTCACAAGGCTGTTTAACTCGTAGTACTTTGACCACATAGCGTATTATGCTTCCTTGACCCTCTTAACGGCCGAATTAGGATTCGATGTCTTCAAGAACCTTGTATATATGGATATTAGGTTTAATGTGACATCAGTTTCATCCAATTCGGACACCTATACTACAAGATATGGCCAATAGATGCTACAAAGGTACGACTGTCAGGAATAACATCACGTCACCAACTTAGGGACACAATTTGAAAAAGATAGAGATCGATTTCGCTCAGCACCTCTTCGTGAGAGTTGCAGATATTTCTTTGAACTTCCATAGACACCAATATTAATGCTTTTGAACACCTAAAGCTCTTGAAATTATCAGCGGACGCTTGCATGTTTTGATTGTCATGAATAGTATCACATCTACAGCTTGAAGAAGGAATTTCACTGTGATAGAGATTGATTCAGATCTCTACTTCTTCAGAAAACTTGTTGGCATTTATGTCATTTTCTAACTAAAACAAGTGATATTTATGTTATTTTTCTAACTAAACCAAGATCACTTCATTTGGACGAGTGTACCTCAAATACGACATTTCGGACGCTTGATTATCGATAGCAGACGCTTGACTAAAATCTTCGGTGTTTTTGCTTCTGCACCTTTAGTACTTTTGTCTCTGTTCAGTCTTTTTTTCTCTTTCTTCTTTTAGAGTTGATGAAGCTTTTGTATTTTTCTATTACAGTACTTGATGTTTCAGACCTTTATTTAAAAAGGTACCTCATTTGTTGGGGAAGCTTGGACTTTGAATATTTTAATACTTCATTCAAAATTACTTCTCCATTCATCGTAATGTTCTGTATTCTGATTAGACGCTCTGTTAGCTTCACGGAACGCTTTTTAAATGAGATAAGACGCTTGTTTATCCACTGGGCACATTCACAAGGCTGTTTAACTCGTAGTACTCTGACCACATAGCGTATTATGCTTCCTTGACCCTCTTTACGGCCGAATTAGGATTCGGTGTCTTCAAGAAACTTGTATATATGGATATTAGGTTTAATGAGACATCAGTTTCATCCAATTCGAACACCTATACTACAAGATATGGCCAATAGATGCTACAAAGGTATGACTGTCAGGAACAACATCACGTCACCAACTTACGGATACAATTTGACAAAGATAGAGATCGATTTCGCTCAGGACCTCTTCATGAGAGTTGCAGATATTTCTATGAACTTCCATAGATACCAAGATCGATGCTTTTGAACACCTAAAGCTCTCGAAATGGTCAGCGGACGCTTGCATGTTTTGATTGCCATGAACAGTATCACATCTACTGCTTGAAGAAGGAATTTCACTCTGATAGAGATTGATTCAGATCTCTACTTCTTCAGGAAACTTGTTTGTATTTATGTTATTTTGTAACTAGGCCAAGTGATATTTATGTTATCTTTCTAACTAAACCAAGATCACTTCATTTGGACGAGTGTACGTCAAAATACGACGTTTCGGATGCTTGATTATCGATAGCAGATGCTTGACTACAATCTTCAGTGTTTTTGCTTTTGCACCTTTAGTACTTTTGTCTTTGTTCAGGCTTCTTTTCTCTTTCTTCTGTTAGAGTTGATGAAGCTTTTGTATTCTTCTGTTACAGTACTTGATGCTGCAGAACTTTATTGAAAAGGGTACCTCATATTTTGATGAAGCTTGGACTTTGAATATTTTAATACTTCATTCAAAATTACTTCTCCATTCATCCAAATGTTGTGTATTCTGATAAGACGCTTGGTTAGCCTCACTGTACGCTTTTTAAATGAAATAAGATGCTTGGTTATCCACTGGACACATTCACAAGGCTGTTTAACTCGTTGCACTCTGACCAGTTAGCGTGTTATGCTTCCTTGACCCTCTTAACGGCCGAATTAGGATTCGATGTCTTCATGAAACTTGTATATATGGATATTAGGTTTAATGAGACATCGGTTTCATCCAATTCGGACACCTATACTGCAAGATATGGCCAATAGATGCAACAAAGGTATGACTGTCGGGAACAGCAACACGTCACCAACTTACGGATACAATTTGACAAAGATAGAGATCGATTTCGCTCAGGACCTCTTCATGAGAGTTGCAGATATTTCTATGAACTTCCATAGACACCAATATCAATGCTTTTGAACACCTAAAGCTCTTGAAATTATCAGCGGACGCTTGCATGTTTTGATTGTCATGAACAGTATCACATCTACAGCTTGAAGAAGGAATTTCACTGTGATAGAGATTGATTCAGATCTCTACTTCTTCAGGAAACTTGTTTGTATTTATGTCATTTTCTAACCAAAACAAGCGATATTTATTTTATTTTTCTAACTAAACCAAGATCACTTCATTTGGACCATTGTACCTCAAATACGACATTTCGGACGCTTGATTATCGATAGCAGACGCTTGACTAAAATCTTCGGTGTTTTTGCTTTTGAACCTTTAGTACTTTTGTCTTTGTTCAGGCTTCTTTTCTCTTTCTTCTTTTAGAGTTGATGAAGCTTTTGCATTTTTCTATTACAGTACTAGATGTTTCAGACCTTTATTGAAAAGGGTACCTCATTTGTTGGGGAAGCTTGGACTTTGAATATTTTAACACTTCATTCAAAATTACTTCTCCATTCATCGTAATGTTCTGTATTCTGATTAGACGCTTGGTTAGCTTCACTGAACGCTTTTTAATTGAGATAAGATGCTTGGTTATCCACTGGGCACATTCACAAGGCTGTTTAACTCGTTGCACTCTGACCAGTTAGCGTGTTATGGTTCCTTGACCCTCTTAACGGCCGAATTAGGATTCGATGTCTTCAAGAAACTTGTATATATTGATATTAGGTTTAATGAGACATCGGTTTCATCCAATTCGGACACCTATACTACAAGATATGGCCAATAGACGCTACACAGGTATGACTGTCAGGAACAGCAACATGTCACCAACTTACGAAGACAATTTGACAAAGATAGATCGATTTCGCTCAGGACCTCTTCATGAGAGTTCCAGATATTTCTATGAACTTCCATAGACACCAAGACCGATGCTTTTGAACACCTAAAGCTGTCGAAATTGTCAGCGGACGCTTGCATGTTTTGATTGTCATGAACAGTATCACATCTACAGCTTGAAGAAGGAATTTCACTGTGATAGAGATTGATTCAGATCTCTACTTCTTCAGGAAACTTGTTGGTATTTATGTCATTTTCTAACTAAAACAAGTGATATTTATTTTATTTTTCTAACTAAACCATGATCACTTCATTTGGACGAGTGTACCTCAAATACGACATTTCGGACACTAGATTATCGATAGCAAACGCTTGACTAAAATCTTAGGTGTTTTTGCTTTTGCACCTTTAGTACTTTTGTGTTTGTTCAGGCTTCTTTTCTCTTTCTTCTTTTAGAGTTGATGAAGCTTTTGTATTTTTCTATTACAGTACTTGATGTTGCAGACCTTTATTGAAAAGGGTACCTAATTTGTTGGGGAAGCTTGGACTTTGAATATTTTAATACTTCATTCAAAATTACTTCTCCATTCATCGTAATGTTCTGTATTCTGATTAGACGCTTGGTTAGCTTCACGGAACGCTCTTTAAATGAGATAAGACGCTTGTTTATCCACTGGGCACATTCACAAGGCTGTTTAACTCGTAGTACTTTGACCACATAGCGTATTATGCTTCCTTGACCCTCTTAACGGCCGAATTAGGATTCGATGTCTTCAAGAAACTTGTATATATGGATATTAGGTTTAATGAGACATCAGTTTCATCCAATTCGGACACCTATACTACAAGATATGGCCAATAGATGCTACAAAGGTATGACTGTCAGGAACAACATCACGTCACCAACTTACGGACACAATTTGAAAAAGATAGAGATCGATTTCGCTCAGCACCTCTTCATGAGAGTTGCAGATATTTCTATGAACTTCCATAGACACCAATATCAATGCTTTTGAAACCTAAAGCTCTTAAAATTATCAGCGAACGCTTGCATGTTTTGATTGTCATGAATAGTATCACATCTACAGCTTGAAGAAGGAATTTCACTGTGATAGAGATTGATTCAGATCTCTACTTCTTCAGGAAACTTGTTGGCATTTATGTCATTTTCTAACTAAAACAAGTGATATTTATGTTATTTTTCTAACTAAACCAAGATCACTTCATTTGGACGAGTGTACCTCAAATACGACATTTCGGACGCTTGATTATCGATAGCAGACGCTTGACTAAAATCTTCGGTGTTTTTGCTTCTGCACCTTTAGTACTTTTGTCTCTGTTCAGTCTTTTTTTCTCTTTCTTCTTTTAGAGTTAAGCTTTTGTATTTTTCTATTACAGTACTTGATGTTTCAGACCTTTATTTAAAAGGGTACCTCATTTGTTGGGGAAGCTTGGACTTTGAATATTTTAATACTTCATTCAAAATTACTTCTCCATTCATCGTAATGTTCTGTATTCTGATTAGACGCTTGGTTAGCTTCACGGAACGCTTTTTAAATGAGATAAGACGCTTGTTTATCCACTGGGCACATTCACAAGGCTGTTTAACTCATAGTACTCTGACCACATAGCGTATTATGCTTCCTTGACCCTCTTAAAGGCCGAATTAGGATTCGATGTCCTCAAGAAACTTGTATATATGGATATTAGGTTTAATGAGACATCAGTTTCATCCAATTCGAACACCTATACTACAAGATATGGCCAATAGATGCTACAAAGGTATGACTGTCAGGAACAACATCACGTCACCAACTTACGGATACAATTTGACAAAGATAGAGATCGATTTCGCTCAGGACCTCTTCATGAGAGTTGCAGATATTTCTATGAACTTCCATAGATACCAAGATCGATGCTTTTGAACACCTAAAGCTCTCGAAATGGTCAGCGGACGCTTGCATGTTTTGATTGTCATGAACAGTATCACATCACTGCTTGAAGAAGGAATTTCACTCTGATAGAGATTGATTCAGATCTCTACTTCTTCAGGAAACTTGTTGGTATTTTTGTTATTTTGTAACTAGGCCAAGTGATATTTATGTTATCTTTCTAACTAAACCAAGATCACTTCATTTGGACGAGTGTACGTCAAAATACGACGTTTCGGATGCTTGATTATCGATAGCAAATGCTTGACTACAATCTTCAGTGTTTTTGCTTTTGCACCTTTAGTACTTTTGTCTTTGTTCAGGCTTCTTTTCTCTTTCTTATGTTAGAGTTGATGAAGCTTTTGTATTCTTCTGTTACAGTACTTGATGCGGCAGAACTTTATTGAAAAGGGTACCTCATATTTTGATGAAGCTTGGACTTTGAATATTTTAATACTTCATTCAAAATTACTTCTCCATTCATCCAAATGTTGTGTATTCTGATAATACGCTTGGTTAGCCTCACTGTACGCTTTTTAAATGAGATAAGATGCTTGGTTATCCACTGGACACATTCACAAGGCTGTTTAACTCGTTGCACTCTGACCAGTTAGCGTGTTATGCTTCCTTGACCCTCTTAACGGCCGAATTAGGATTCGATGTCTTCATGAAACTTGTATATATGGATATTAGGTTTAATGAGACATCGGTTTCATCCATTTCGGACACCTATACTGCAAGATATGGCCAATAGATGCAACAAAGGTATGACTGTCGGGAACAGCAACACGTCACCAACTTATGGATACAATTTGACAAAGATAGAGATCGATTTCGCCTAGGACCTCTTCATGAGAGTTCCAGATATTTCTATGAACTTCCATAGACACCAAGACCGATGCTTTTGAACACCTAAAGCTGTCGAAATTGTCAGCGGACGCTTGCATGTTTTGATTGTCATGAACAGTATCACATCTACAGCTTGAAGAAGGAATTTCACTGTGATAGAGATTGATTCAGATCTCTACTTCTTCAGGAAACTTGTTTGTATTTATGTCATTTTCTAACTAAAACAAGTGATATTTATTTTATTTTTCTAACTAAACCAAGATCACTTCATTTGGACGAGTGTACCTCAAATACGACATTTCGGACGCTTGATTATCGATAGCAGATGCTTGACTAAAATCTTCGGTGTTTTTGCTTTTGCACCTTTAGTACTTTTGTCTTTGTTCAGGCTTCTTTTCTCTTTCTTCTTTTAGAGTTGATGAAGCTTTTGTATTTTTCTCATACAGTACTTGATGTTGCAGACCTTTATTGAAAAGGGTACCTCATTTGTCGGGGAAGCTTGTACTTTGAATATTTTAATACTTCATTCAAAATTACTTTTCCATTCCTCGTAATGTTCTTTATTATGATTAGACGCTTGGTTAGCTTCATGGAAAGCTTTTTAAATGAGATAAGACGCTTATTTATCCACTGGGCACATTCACAAGGCTGTTTAACTCGTAATACTCTGACCACATAGCGTATTATGCTTCCTTGACCCTCTTAACGGCCGAATTAGGATTCGATGTCTTCATGAAACTTATATATATGGATATTAGGTTTAATGAGACATCGGTTTCATCCATTTCGGACACCTATACTGCAAGATATGGCCAATAGATGCAACAAAGGTATGACTGTCGGGAACAGCAACACGTCACCAACTTATGGATACTATTTGACAAAGATGGACATCGATTTCGCCTAGGACCTCTTCATGAGAGTTCTAGATATTTCTATGAACTTCCATAGACACCAAGACCGATGCTTTTGAACACCTAAAGCTGTCGAAATTGTCAGCGGACGCTTGCATGTTTTCGTTGTCATGAACAGTATCACATCTACAGCTTGAAGAAGGAATTTCGCTGTTATAGAGATTGATTCAGATCTCTACTTCTTCAGGAAAGTTGTTTGTATTTATGTCATTTTCTAACTAAAACAAGTGATATTTATTTTATTTTTCTAACTAAACCAAGATCACTTCATTTGGACGATTGTACCTCAAATACGACTTTTCGGACGCTAGATTATCGATAGCAGACGCTTGACTAAAATCTTCGGTGTTTTTGCTTTTGCACCTTTAGTACTTTTGTCTTTGTTCAGGCTTCTTTTCTCTTTCTTCTTTTAGAATTGATGAAGCTTTTGCATTTTTCTATTACAGTACTTGATGTTTCAGACCTTTATTGAAAAGGGTACCTCATTTGTTGGGGAAGCTTGGACTTTGAATATTTTAATACTTCATTCAAAATTACTTCTCCATTCATCGTAATGTTCTGTATTCTGATTAGACGCTTGGTTAGCTTCACTGAACGCTTTTTAAATGAGATAAGATGCTTGGTTATCCACTGGGCACATTCACAAGGCTGTTTAACTCGTTGCACTCTGACCAGTTAGCGTGTTATGCTTCCTTGACCCTCTTAACGGCCGAATTAGGATTCGATGTCTTCAAGAAACTTGTATATATGGATATTAGGTTTAATGAGACATCGGTTTCATCCAATTCGGACACCTATACTGCAAGATATGGCCAATAGACGCTACACAGGTATGACTGTCAGGAACAGCAACATGTCACCAACTTACGGATACAATTTGACAAAGATAGAGATCGATTTCGCTCAGGACCTCTTCATGAGAGTCGTAGATATTTCTATGAACTTCCATAGATACCAAGATCGATGCTTTTGAACACCTAAAGCTCTTGAAATTGTCAGCGGACGCTTGCATGTTTTGATTGTCATGAATAGTATCACATCTACAGCTTGAAGAAGGAATTTCACTGTGATAGAGATTGATTCAGATCTCTAATTCTTCAGGAAACTTGTTGGCATTTATGTCATTTTCTAACTAAAACAAGTGATATTTATGTTATTTTTCTAACTAAACCAAGATCACTTCATTTGGACGAGTGTACCTCAAATACGACATTTCGGACGCTTGATTATCGATAGCAGATGCTTGACTAAAATCTTCGGTGTTTTTGCTTTTGCACCTTTAGTACTTTTGTCTTTGTTCAGGCTTCTTTTCTCTTTCTTCTTTTAGAGTTGATGAAGCTTTTGTATTTTTCTATTACAGTACTTGATGTTGCAGACCTTTATTGAAAAGGGTACCTCATTTGTTGGGGAAGCTTGGACTTTGAATATTTTAATACTTCATTCAAAATTACTTCTCCATTCATCGTAATGTTCTGTATTCTGATTAGACGCTTGGTTAGCTTCACGGAAACTTTTTAAATGAGATAAGACGCTTGTTTATCCACTAGGCACATTCACAAGGCTGTTTAACTCGTAGTATTTTGACCACATAGCGTATTTTGCTTCCTTGACCCTCTTAACGGCCGAATTAGGATTCGATGTCTTCAAGAAACTTGTATATATGGATATTAGGTTTAATGAGACATCAGTTTCATCCAATTCGGACACCTATGATACAAGATATGGCCAATAGCTGCTACAAAGGTATGACTGTCAGGAACAACATCACGTCACCAACTTACGGATACAATTTGAAAAAGATAGAGATCGATTTCGCTCAGCACCTCTTTAGGAGAGTTGCAGATATTTCTATGAACTTCCATAGACACAAAGATCAATGCTTTTGAACACCTAAAGCTCTTGAAATTGTCATCGGATGCTTGCATGTTTTGATTGTCATGAACAGTATCACATCTACAGCTTGAAGAAGGAATTTCACTGTGATAGGGATTGATTCAGATCTCTACTTCTTTAGGAAACTTGTTGGCATTTATGTCATTTTCCAACTAAAACAAGTGATATTTATGTTATTTTTCTAACTAAACGAAGATCACTTCATTTGGACGAGTGTACCTCAAATACGACATTTCGGACGCTTGATTATGGATAGCAGACGCTTGACTAAAATCTTCGGTGTTTTTGCTTTTGCACCTTTAGTACTTTTGTGTTTGTTCAGGCTTCTTTTCTCTTTCTTCTTTTACAGTTGATGAAGCTTTTGCATTTTTCTATTATAGTACTTGATGTTGCAGACCTTCATTGAAAAGGGTACCTCATTTGTTGGGGAAGCTTGGACTTTGAATATTTTAATACTTCATTCAAAATTACTACTCCATTCATCGTAATGTTCTGTATTCTGATTAGACGCTTGGTTAGCTTCACGGAACGCTTTTTAAATGAGATAAGATGCTTGTTTATCCACTAGGCACATTCACAAGGCTGTTTAACTCGTAGTACTCTGACCACATAGCGTATTTTGCTTCCTTGACCCTCTTAACGGCCGAATTAGGATCCGATGTCTTCAAGAAACTTGTATATATGGATATTAGGTTTAATGAGACATCAGTTTCATCCAATTCGGACACCTATGATACAAGATATGGCCAATAGCTGCTACAAAGGTATCACTGTCAGGAATAACATCACGTCACCAACTTACGGATACAATTTGAAAAAGATAGAGATCGATTTCGCTCAGCACCTCTCCATGAGAGTTGCAGATATTTCTATGAACTTCCATAGACACCAATATCAATGCTTTTGAACACCTAAAGCTCTTGAAATTATCAGCGGACGCTTGCATGTTTTGATTGTCATGAAAAGTATCACATCTACAGCTTGAAGAAGGAATTTTACTGTGATAGAGATTGATTCAAATCTCTACTTCTTCAGGAAACTTGTTGGCTTTTATGTCATTTTCTAACTAAAACAAGTGATATTTATGTTATTTTTCTAACTAAACCAAGATCACTTCATTTGGACGAGTGTACCTCAAATACGACATTTCGGACGCTTGATTATCGATAGCAGACGCTTGACTAAAATCTTCGGTGTTTTTGCTTTTGCACCTTTAGTACTTTTGTCTTTGTTCAGGCTTCTTTTCTCTTTCTTCTGTTAGAGTTGATGAAGCTTTTGTATTCTTCTGTTACAGTACTTGATGCTGCAGAACTTTATTGAAAAGGGTACCTCATATTTTGGTGAAGCTTGGACTTTGAATATTTTAATACTTCATTCAAAATTACTTCTCCATTCATCCTAATGTTGTGTATTCTGATAAGACGCTTGGTTAGCCTCACTGTACGCTTTTTAAATGAGATAAGATGCTTGGTTATCCACTGGACACATTCACAAGGCTGTTTAACTCGTTGCACTCTGACCAGTTAGCGTGTTATGCTTCCTTGACCCTCTTAACGGCCGAATTAGGATTCGATGTCTTCATGAAACTTGTATATATGGATATTAGGTTTAATGAGACATCGGTTTCATCCAATTCGGACACCTATACTGCAAGATATGGCCAATAGATGCAACAAAGGTATGACTGTCGGGAACAGCAACACGTCACCAACTTATGGATACAATTTGACAAAGATAGAGATCGATTTCGCCTAGGACCTCTTCATGAGAGTTCCAGATATTTCTATGAACTTCCATAGACACCAAGACCGATGCTTTTGAACACCTAAAGCTGTCGAAATTGTCAGCGGACGCTTGCATGTTTTGATTGTCATGAACAGTATCACATCTACAGCTTGAAGAAGGAATTTCACTGTGATAGAGATTGATTCAGATCTCTACTTCTTCAGGAAACTTGTTTGTATTTATGTCATTTTCTAACTAAAACAAGTGATATTTATTTTATTTTTCTAACTAAACCAAGATCACTTCATTTGGACGAGTGTACCTCAAATACGACATTTCGGACGCTTGATTATCGATAGCAGACGCTTGACTAAAATCTTCGGTGTTTTTGCTTTTGCACCTTTAGTACTTTTGTCTTTGTTCAGGCTTCTTTTCTCTTTCTTCTTTTAGAGTTGATGAAGCTTTTGTATTTTTCTATTACAGTACTTGATGTTACAGACCTTTATTGAAAAGGGTACCTCATTTGTTGGGGAAGCTTGGACTTTGAATATTTTAATACTTCAGTCAAAATTACTTCTCCATTCATCGTAATGTTCTGTATTCTGATTAGACGCTTGGTTAGCTTCACGGAACGCTTTTTAAATGAGATAAGACGCTTGTTTATCCACAGGGCACATTCACAAGGCTGTTTAACTCGTAGTACTCTGACCACATAGCGTATTATGCTTCCTTGACCCTCTTAACGGCCGAATTAGGATTCGATGTCTTCAAGAAATTTGTATATATGGATATTAGGTTTAATGAGACATCAGTTTCATCCAATTCGGAGACCTATAATACAAGATATGGCCAATAGATGCTACAAAGGTATGGTTGTCAGGAACAACATCACGTCACCAACTTACGGACACAATTTGAAAAAGATAGAGATCGATTTCGCTCAGCACCTCTTCATGAGAGTTGCAGATATTTCTATGAACTTCCATAGACACCAATATCAATGCTTTTGAAACCTAAAGATCTTAAAATTATCAGCGAACGCTTGCATGTTTTGATTGTCTTGAACAGTATCACATCTACAGCTTGAAGAAGGAATTTCACTGTGATATAGATTGATTCAGATCTCTACTTCTTCAGGAAACTTGTTTGTATTTGTGTCATTTTCTAACTAAAACAAGTGATATTTGTTTTATTTTTCTAACTAAACCAAGATCACTTCATTTGGACGAGTGTACCTCAAATACGACATTTCGGACGCTTGATTATCGATAGCAGACCCTTGACTAAAATCTTCGGTGTTTTTGCTTTTGCAGCTTTAGTACTTTTGTCTTTGTTCAGGCTTCTTTTCTCTTTCTTCTTTTAGAGTTGATGAAGCTTTTGTATTTTTCTATTACAGTACTTGATGTTGCAGACCTTTATTGAAAAGGGTACCTCATTTGTTGGGGAAGCTTGGACTTTGAATATTTTAATACTTCATTCAAAATTACTTCTCCATTCATCGTAATGTTCTGTATTCTGATTAGACGCTTGGTTAGCTTCACTGAACGCTTTTTAAATGAGATAAGATGCTTGTTTATCCACTGGGCACATTCACAAGGCTGTTTAACTCGTTGCACTCTGACCACATAGCGTATTATGCTTCCTTGACCCTCTTAACGGCCGAATTAGGATTCGATGTCTTCAAGAAACTTGTATATATGGATATTAGGTTTAATGAGACATCGGTTTCATCCAATTCGGACACCTATACTACAAGATATGGCCAATAGATGCTACAAAGGTATGACTGTCAGGAACAACAACACGTCACCAACTTACGGATACAATTTGACAAAGATAGAGATCGATTTCGCTCAGGACCTCTTCATGAGAGTTGCAGATATTTCTATGAACTTCCATAGACACCAAGATCGATGCTTTTGAACACCTAAAGCTCTCGAAATTGTCAGCGGACGCTTGCATGTTTTGATTGTCATGAACAGTATCACATCTACAGCTTGAAGAAGGAATTTCACTGTGATAGAGATTGATTCAGATCTCTACTTCTTCAGGAAACTTGTTGGTATTTATGTCATTTTCTAACTAAAACAAGTGATATTTATGTTATTTTTCTAACTAAACCAAGATCACTTCATTTGGACGAGTGTACCTCAAATACGACATTTCGGACGCTTGATTATCGATAGCAGACGCTTGACTAAAATCTTCGGTGTTTTTGCTTTTGCACCTTTAGTACTTTTGTCTTTGTTCAGGCTTCTTTTCTCTTTCTTCTGTTAGAGTTGATGAAGCTTTTGTATTCTTCTATTACAGTACTTGATGTTGCAGACCTTTATTGAAAAGGGTACCTCATATTTGGTGAAGCTTGGACTTTGAATATTTTAATACTTCATTCAAAATTACTTCTCCATTCATCCTAATGTTGTGTATTCTGATTAGACGCTTGGTTAGCCTCACTGAACGCTTTTTAAATGAGATAAGATGCTTGGTTATCCACTGGGCACATTCACAAGGCTGTTTAACTCGTTGCACTCTGACCAGTTAGCGTATTATGCTTCCTTGACCCTCTTAACGGCCGAATTAGGATTCGATGTCTTCAAGAAACTTGTATATATGGATATTAGGTTTAATGAGACATCGGTTTCATCCAATTCAGACACCTATACTGCAAGATATGGCCAATAGATGCTACACAGGTATGACTGTCAGGAACAGAAACACGTCACCAACTTACGGATACAATTTGACAAAGATAGAGATCGATTTCGCTCAGGACCTCTTCATGAGAGTTGCAAATATTTCTATGAACTTCCATAGATACCAAGATCGATGCTTTTGAACACCTAAAGCTCTCGAAATGGTCAGCGGACGCTTGCATGTTTTGATTGTCATGAACAGTATCACATCTACAGCTTGAAGAAGGAATTTCACTGTGATAGAGATTGATTCAGATCTCTACTTCTTCAGGAAACTTGTTGGTATTTATGTCATTTTCTAACTAAAACAAGTGATATTTATGTTATTTTTCTAACTAAACCAAGATCACTTCATTTGGACGAGTGTACCTCAAATACGACATTTCGGACGCTTGATTATCGATAGCAGACGCTTGACTAAAATCTTCGGTGTTTTTGCTTTTGCACCTTTAGTACTTTTGTCTTTGTTCAGGCTTCTTTTCTCTTTCTTCTTTTAGAGTTGATGAAGCTTTTGTATTTTTCTATTACAGTACTTGATGTTGCAGACCTTTATTGAAAAGGGTACCTCATATTTTGGTGAAGCTTGGACTTTGAATATTTTAATACTTCATTCAAAATTACTTCTCCATTCATCCTAATGTTGTGTATTCTGATAAGACGCTTGTTTAGCCTCACTGAACGCTTTTTAAATGAGATAAGATGCTTGGTTATCCACTGGACACATTCACAAGGCTGTTTAACTCGTTGCACTCTGACCAGTTAGCGTGTTATGCTTCCTTGACCCTCTTAACGGCCGAATTAGGATTCGATGTCTTCAAGAAACTTGTATATATGGATATTAGGTTTAATGAGACATCGGTTTCATCCAATTCGGACACCTATACTGCAAGATATGGCCAATAGATGCTACAAGGTATGACTGTCAGGAACAGCAACACGTCACCAACTTACGGATACAATTTGACAAAGATAGAGATCGATTTCGCTCAGGACCTCTTCATGAGAGTTGCAGATATTTCTATGAACTTCCATAGATACCAAGATCGATGCTTTTGAACACCTAAAGCTCTCGAAATTGTCAGCGGACGCTTGCATGTTTTGATTGTCATGAACAGTATCACATCTACAGCTTGAAGAAGGAATTTCACTCTGATAGAGATTGATTCAGATCTCTACTTCTTCAGGAAACTTGTTGGTATTTATGTTATCTTTCTAACTAAACCAAGATCACTTCATTTGGACGAGTGTACCTCAAAATACGACATTTCGGACGCTTGATTATCGATAGCAGACGCTTGACTACAATCTTCAGTGTTTTTGCTTTTGCACCTTTAGTACTTTTGTCTTTGTTCAGGCTTCTTTTCTCTTTCTTCTGTTAGATTTGATGAAGCTTTTGTATTCTTCTATTACAGTACTTGATGTTTCAGACCTTTATTGAAAAGGGTACCTCATTTGTTGGGGAAGCTTGGACTTTGAATATTTTAATACTTCATTCAAAATTGCTTCTCCATTCATCGTAATGTTGTGTATTCTGATTAGACGCTTGGTTAGCCTCACTGAATGCTTTTAAAATGAGATAAGACGCTTGTTTATCCACTGGGCACATTCACAAGGCTGTTTAACTCGTAGTACTCTGACCACATAGCGTATTATGCTTCCTTGACCCTCTTAACGGCCGAATTAGGATTCGATGTCTTCAAGAAACTTGTATATATGGATATTAGGTTTAATGAGACATCGGTTTCATGCAATTCGGACACCTATACTGCAAGATATGGCCAATTGATTCTACAGATGTATGACTGTCAGGAACAGCATAAAGTCACCAACTTACGGATACAATTTGGAAAAGATAGAGATCGATTTCGGTCAGGACCTCTTCATGAGAGTTGCAGATATTTCTATGAACTTCTATAGATTCTAAGATCGATGATTTTGAACACCTAAAGCCCTCGAAATTGTCAGCGGACGCTTGCATGTTTTGATTATCAAGAACAGTATCACATCTACAGCTTGAAGAAGGAATTTCACTCGGATAGAGATTGATTCAGATCTCTACTTCTTCAGGAAACTTCTCGGTATTTATGTTACTTTCTAACTAAACCAAGTGATATTTATGTTATCTTTTTAACTAAACAAAGATCACTTCATTTGGACGAGTACCTCAAAATACGACGTTTCGGACGCTTGATTATCGATAGCAAATGCTTGACAATAAAATTCAGTGTTTTTGCTTTTGCACCAATAGTACTTTTGTATTTGTTCAGGCTTCTTTTCTCTTTCTTCTTTTAGATTTGATGAAGCTTTTGTATTCTTCTATTACAATACTTGATGTTTCAGACCTTTATTGAAAAGGGTACCTCATTTGTTGGGGAAGCTTGGACTTTGAATATTTAAATACTTCTTTCAAAATTGCTTCTCCATTCATCATAATGTTGTGTGTTCTGACTAGACGCTTGGTTAGCCTCACTGAATGCTTTTAAAATGAGATAAGACGCTTGTTTATCCACTGGGCACATTCACAAGGCTGTTTAACTCGTAGTACTCTGACCACATCGCGTATTATGCTTCCTTGACCCTCGTAATGGTCGAATTAGGATTCGATGTCTTCAAGAAACTTGTATATAAGGATATTATGTTTAATGAGACATCGGTTTCATCCAATTCCAACACCTATGCTGCAAGATATGGCCAATAGACGCTACACAGGTATGACTATCCGGAACAGCAACATGTCACCAACTTACGGATACAATTTGACAAAGATAGAGATCGATTTCGCTCAGGACCTCTTCATGAGAGTTGCAGATATTTCTATGAACTTCCATAGATACCAAGATCAATGCTTTTGAACACCTAAAGCTCTGGAAATGGTCAGCGGACGCTTGCATGTTTTGATTGTCATGAACAGTATCACATCTACTACTTGAATAAGGAATTTCACTCTGATAGAGATTGATTCAGATCTCTACTTCTTCAGGAAACTTGTTGGTATTTATGTCATTTTCTAACTAAAACAAGTGATATTTATGTTATTTTTCTAACTAAACCAAGATCACTTCATTTGGACGAGTGTACCTCAAATAGGACATTTCGGACGCTTGATTATCGATAGCAGACGCTTGACTAAAATCTTCGGTGTTTTTGCTTTTGCACCTTTAGTACTTTTGTCTTTGTTCAGGCTTCTTTTCTCTTTCTTCTTTTAGAGTTGATGAAGCTTTTGTATTTTTCTATTACAGTACTTGATGTTGCAGACCTTTATTGAAAAGGGTACCTCATTTGTTGGGGAAGCTTGGACTTTGAATATTTTAATACTTCATTCAAAATTACTTCTACATTCATCGTAATGTTCTGTATTCTGATTAGACGCTTGGTTAGCTTCACTGAACGCTTTTTAAATGAGATAAGATGCTTGGTTATCCACTGGGCACATTCACAAAGTTGTTTAACTCGTTGCACTCTGACCAGTTAGCGTGTTATGCTTCCTTGCCCTCTTAACGTCCGAATTAGGATTCGATGTCTTCAAAAAACATGTATATATGGATATTAGGTTTAATGAGACCTCGGTTTCATCCAATTCGGACACCTATACTGCAAGATATGGCCAATAGATGCTACACAGGTATGACTGTCAGGAACAGCAACACGTCACCAACTTACGGATACAATTTGACAAAGATAGAGATCGATTTCGCTCAGGACCTCTTCATGAGAGTTGCAGATATTTCTATGAACTTCCATAGATACCAAGATCAATGCTTTTGAACACCTAAAGCTCTGGAAATGGTCAGCGGACGCTTGCATGTTTTGATTGTCATGAACAGTATCACATCTACAGCTTGAAGAAGGAATTTCACTGTGATAGAGATTGATTCAGATCTCTACTTCTTCTGGAAACTTGTTGGTATTTATTTCATTTTCTAACTAAAACAAGTGATATCTTTTTTATTTTTCTAACTAAACCAAGATGACTTCATTTGGACGAGTGTACCTCAAATAGGACATTTCGGACGCGTGATTATCGATAGCAGACGCTTGACTAAAATCTTCGGTGTTTTTGCTTTTGCACCTACGGTACTTTTGTCTTTGTTCAGGCATCTTTCCTTTTTCTTCTTTTAGAGTTGATGAAGCTTTTGTATTTTTCTATTACAGTACTTGATGTTGCAGACCTTTATAGGAAAAGGGTACCACATTTGTTGGGGAAGCTTGGACTTTGAATATTTTAATATTTCATTCAAAATTACATCTACATTCATCGTAATGTTCTGTATTCTGATTAGACGCTTGGTTAGCTTCACTGAACGCTTTTTAAATGAGATAAGATGCTTGGTTATCCACTGGGCACATTCACAAGGCTGTTTAACTCGTTGCACTCTGACCAGTTAGCGTGTTATGCTTCCTTGACCCTCTTAACGGCCGAATTAGGATTCGATGTCTTCAAGAAACTTGTATATATGGATATTAGGTTTAATGAGACATCCGTTTCATCCAATTCGGACACCTATACTACAAGATATGGCCAATAGATGCTACAAAGGTATGACTGTCAGGAACAACATCACGTCACCAACTTACGGACACAATTTGAAAAAGATAGAGATCGATTTCGCTCAGGACCTCTTCATGAGAGTTGCAGATATTTCTATGAACTTCCATAGACACCAATATCGATGCTTTTGAACACCTAAAGCTCTCGAAATTGTCAGCGGACGCTTGCATGTTTTGATTGTCATGAACAGTATCACATCTACAGCTTGAAGAAGGAATTTCACTGTGATAGAGATTGATTCAGATCTCTACTTCTTCAGGAAACTTGTTGGTATTTATGTCATTTTCTAACTAAAACAAGTGATATTTATGTTATTTTTCTAACTAAACCAAGATCACTTCATTTGGACGAGTGTACCTCAAATACGACATTTCGGACGCTTGATTATCGATAGCAGACGCTTGACTAAAATCTTCGGTGTTTTTGCTTTTGCACCTTTAGTACTTTTGTCTTTGTTCAGGCTTCTTTTCTCTTTCTTCTTTTAGAGTTGATGAAGCTTTTGTATTTTTCTATTACAGTACTTGATGTTGCAGACCTTTATTGAAAAGGGTACCTCATTTGTTGGGAAGCTTGGACTTTGAATATTTTAATACTTCATTCAAAATTACTTCTCCATTCATCGTAATGATCTGTATTCTGATTAGACGCTTGGTTAGCTTCACGGAACGCTTTTTAAATGAGATAAGACGCTTGTTTATCCACTGGGCACATTCACAAGGCTGTTTAACTCGTAGTACTCTGACCACATAGCGTATTATGCTTCCTTGACCCTCTCAACGGCCGAATTAGGATTCGATGTCTTCAAGAAACTTGTATATATGGATATTAGGTTTAATGAGACATCGGTTTCATCCAATTCGGACACCTATACTGCAAGATATGGCCAATAGATGCTACAAGGGTATGACTGTCAGGAACTGCAACACGTCACCAACTTACGGATACAATTTGACAAAGATAGAGATCGATTTCGCTCAGGACCTCTTCATGAGATTTGCAGATATTTCTATTAAATTCCATAGACACCAAGACCGATGCTTTTGAACACCTAAAGCTGTCGAAATTGTCAGCGGACGCTTGCATGTTTTGATTGTCATGAACAGTATCACATCTACAGCTTGAAGAAGGAATTTCACTCTGATAGAGATTGATTCAGATCTCTACTTCTTCGGGAAACTTGTTGGTCTTTATGTTATTTTGTAACTAGGTCAAGTGATATTTATGTTATCTTTCTAACTAAACCAAGATCACTTCATTTGGACGAGTGTACGTCAAAATACGACGTTTCGGATGCTTGATTATCGATAGCAGATGCTTGACTACAATCGTCAGTGTTTTTGCTTTTGCACCTTTAGTACTTTTGTCTTTGTTCAGGCTTCTTTTCACTTTCTTCTGTTAGATTTGATGAAGCTTTTGTATTCTTCTATTACAGTACTTGATGTTTCAGACCTTTATTGAAAAGGGTACCTCATATTTTTGGTGAAGCTTGGACTTTGAATATTTTAATACTTCATTCAAAATTACTTCTCCATTCATCCTAATGTTGTGTATTCTGATAGACGCTTGGTTAGCCTCACTGAACGCTTTTTAAATGAGATAAGATGCTTGGTTATCCACTGGGCACATTCACAAGGCTGTTTAACTCGTTGCACTCTGACCAGTTAGCGTGTTATGCTTCCTTGACCCTCTTAACGGCCGAATTAGGATTCGATGTCTTCAAGAAACTTGTATATATGGATATTAGGTTTAATGAGACATCGGTTTCATCCAATTCGGACACCTATACTGCAAGATATGGCCAATAGATGCTACAAGGGTATGACTGTCAGGAACTGCAACACGTCACCAACTTACGGATACAATTTGACAAAGATAGAGATCGATTTCGCTCAGGACCTCTTCATGAGATTTGCAGATATTTCTATGAACTTCCATAGACACCAAGACCGATGCTTTTGAACACCTAAAGCTGTCGAAATTGTCAGCGGACGCTTGCATGTTTTGATTGTCATGAACAGTATCACATCTACAGCTTGAAGAAGGAATTTCACTGTGATAGAGATTGATTCAGATCTCTACTTCTTCAGGAAACTTGTTGGTATTTATGTCATTTTCTAACTAAAACAAGCGATATTTATTTTATTTTTCTAATTAAACCAAGGTCACTTCATTTGGACGAGTGTACCTCAAATAGGACATTTCGGACGCTTGATTATCGATAGCAGACGCTTGACTAAAATCTTCGGTGTTTTTGCTTTTGCACCTTTAGTACTTTTGTCTTTGTTCAGGCTTCTTTTCTCTTTCTTCTGTTAGATTTGATGAAGCTTTTTTATTCTTCTATTACAGTACTTGATGTTTCAGACCTTTATTGAAAAGGGTACCTCATTTGTTGGGGAAGCTTGGACTTTGAATATTTAAATACTTCATTCAAAATTGCTTCTCCATTCATCATAATGTTGTGTATTCTGACTAGACGCTTGGTTAGCCTCACTGAATGCTTTTAAAATGAGATAAGACGCTTGTTTATCCACTGGGCACATTCACAAGGCTGTTTACCTCCTAGTACTCTGACCACATAGCGTATTATGCTTCCTTGACCCTCTTAACGGCCGAACTAGGATTCGATGTCTTCAAGAAACTTGTATATATGGATATTAGGTTTAATGAGACATCGGTTTCATCCAATTCGGACACCTATACTGCAAGATATGGCCAATAGATGCTACAAGGGTATGACTGTCAGGAACTGCAACACGTCACCAACTTACGGATACAATTTGACAAAGATAGAGATCGATTTCGCTCAGGACCTCTTCATGAGATTTGCAGATATTTCTATTAAATTCCATAGACACCAAGACCGATGCTTTTGAACACCTAAAGCTGTCGAAATTGTCAGCGGACGCTTGCATGTTTTGATTGTCATGAACAGTATCACATCTACAGCTTGAAGAAGGAATTTCACTCTGATAGAGATTGATTCAGATCTCTACTTCTTCGGGAAACTTGTTGGTCTTTATGTTATTTTGTAACTAGGTCAAGTGATATTTATGTTATCTTTCTAACTAAACCAAGATCACTTCATTTGGACGAGTGTACGTCAAAATACGACGTTTCGGATGCTTGATTATCGATAGCAGATGCTTGACTACAATCGTCAGTGTTTTTGCTTTTGCACCTTTAGTACTTTTGTCTTTGTTCAGGCTTCTTTTCTCTTTCTTCTGTTAGATTTGATGAAGCTTTTTTATTCTTCTATTACAGTACTTGATGTTTCAGACCTTTATTGAAAAGGGTACCTCATTTGTTGGGGAAGCTTGGACTTTGAATATTTAAATACTTCATTCAAAATTGCTTCTCCATTCATCATAATGTTGTGTATTCTGACTAGACGCTTGGTTAGCCTCACTGAATGCTTTTAAAATGAGATAAGACGCTTGTTTATCCACTGGGCACATTCACAAGGCTGTTTACCTCCTAGTACTCTGACCACATAGCGTATTATGCTTCCTTGACCCTCTTAACGGCCGAATTAGGATTCGATGTCTTCAAGAAACTTGTATATATGGATATTAGGTTTAATGAGACATCGGTTTCATCCAATTCGAACACCTATACTGCAAGATATGGCCAATAGATGCTACAAAGGTATGACTGTCAGGAACAGCAACACGTCACCAACTTACGGATACAATTTGACAAAGATAGAGATCGATTTCGCTCAGGACCTCTTCATGAGAGTTGCAGATATTTCTATGAACTTCCATAGATACCAAGATCGATGCTTTTGAACACCTAAAGCTCTCGAAATTGTCAGCGGACGCTTGCATGTTTTGATTGTCATGAACAGTATCACATCTACAGCTTGAAGAAGGAATTTCACTCTGATAGAGATTGATTCAGATCTCTACTTCTTCAGGAAACTTGTTGGTATTTATGTTATTTTCTAACTAAACCAAGTGATATTTATGTTATCTTTCTAACTAAACCAAGATCACTTCATTTGGACGAGTGTACCTCAAAATACGACGTTTCGGACGCTTGATTATCGATAGCAGACGCTTGACTACAATCTTCAGTGTTTTTGCTTTTGCACCTTTAGTACTTTTGTCTTTGTTCAGGCTTCTTTTCTCTTTCTTCTGTTAGATTTGATGAAGCTTTTGTATTCTTCTATTACAGTACTTGATGTTTCAGACCTTTATTGAAAAGGGTACCTCATTTGTTGGGGAAGCTTGGACTTTGAATATTTTAATACTTCATTCAAAATTGCTTCTCCATTCATCATAATGTTGTGTATTCTGATTAGACGCTTGGTTAGCCTCACTGAATGCTTTTAAAATGAGATAAGACGCTTGTTTATCCACTGGGCACATTCACAAGGCTGTTTAACTCGTTGCACTCTGACCAGTTAGCGTATTATGCTTCCTTGACCCTCTTAACGGCCGAATTAGGATTCGATGTCTTCAAGAAACTTGTATATATGGATATTAGGTTTAATGAGACATCGGTTTCATCCAATTCGGACACCTATACTGCAAGATATGGCCAATAGACGCTACAAAGGTATGACTGTCAGGAACAGCAACACGTCACCAACTTACGGATACAATTTGACAAAGATAGAGATCGATTTCGCTCAGGACCTCTTCATGAGAGTTGCAGATATTTCTATGAACTTCCATAGACACCAAGATCGATGCTTTTGAACACCTAAAGCTGTCGAAATTGTCAGCGGACGCTTGCATGTTTTGATTGTCATGAACAGTATCACATCTACAGCTTGAAGAAGGAATTTCACTGTGATAGAGATTGATTCAGATCTCTACTTCTTCAGGAAACTTGTTGGTATTTATGTCATTTTCTAACTAAAACAAGTGATATTTATGTTATTTTTCTAACTAAACCAAGATCACTTCATTTGGACGAGTGTACCTCAAATACGACATTTCGGACGCTTGACTAAAATCTTCGGTGTTTTTGCTTTTGCACCTTTAGTACTTTTGTCTTTGTTCAGGCTTCTTTTCTCTTTCTTCTTTTAGAGTTGATGAAGCTTTTGTATTTTTCTATTACACTACTTGATGTTGCAGACCTTTATTGAAAAGGGTACCTAATTTGTGGGGAAGCTTGGACTTTGAATATTTTAATACTTCATTCAAAATTACTTCTCCATTCATCGTAATGTTCTGTATTCTTATTAGACGCTTGGTTAACTTCACTGAACGCTTTTTAAATGAGATAAGACGCTTGTTTATCCACTGGGCACATTCACAAGGCTGTTTAACTCGTAGTACTCTGACCACATAGCGTATTATGCTTCCTTGACCCTCTTAACGGCCGAATTAGGATTCGATGTCTTCAAGAAACTTGTATATATGGATATTAGGTTTAATGAGACATCAGTTTCATCCAATTCGGACACCTATACTACAAGATATGGCCAATAGATGCTACAAAGGAATGACTGTCAGGAACAACATCACGTCACTAACTTACGGATACAATTTGACAAAGATAGAGATCGATTTCGCTCAGCACCTCTTCATGAGAGTTGCAGATATTTCTATGAACTTCCATAGACACCAATATCAATGCTTTTGAACACCTAAAGCTCTTGAAATTATCAGCGGACGCTTGCATGTTTTGATTGTCATGAACAGTATCACATCTACAGCTTGAAGAAGGAATTTCACTGTGATAGAGATTGATTCAGATCTCTACTTCTTCAGGAAACTTGTTGGCATTTATGTCATTTTCTAACTAAAACAAGTGATATTTATGTTATTTTTCTAACTAAACCAAGATCACTTCATTTGGACGAGTGTACCTCAAATACGACATTTCGGACGCTTGATTATCGATAGCAGACGCTTGACTAAAATCTTCGGTGTTTTTGCTTTTGCACCTTTAGTACTTTTGTCTTTGTTCAGGCTTCTTTTCTCTTTCTTCTTTTAGAGTTGATGAAGCTTTTGTATTTTTCTATTACAGTACTTGATGTTGCAGACCTTTATTTAAAATGGTACCTCATTTGTTTGGGAAGCTTGGACTTTGAATATTTTAATACTTCATTCAAAATTACTTCTCCATTCATCGTAATGATCTGTATTCTGATTAGACGCTTGGTTAGCTTCACGGAACGCTTTTTAAATGAGATAAGACGCTTGTTTATCCACTGGGCACATTCACAAGGCTGTTTAACTCGTAGTACTCTGACCACATAGCGTATTATGCTTCCTTGACCCTCTTAACGGCCGAATTAGGATTCGATGTCTTCAAGAAACTTGTATATATGGATATTAGGTTTAATGAGACATCAGTTTCATCCAATTCGGACACCTATACTACAAGATATGGCCAATAGATGCTACAAAGGTATGACTGTCAGGAACAACATCACGTCACCAACTTACGGATACAATTTGACAAAGATAGAGATCGATTTCGCTCAGGACCTCTTCATGAGAGTTGCAGATATTTCTATGAACTTCCATAGATACTAAGATCGATGCTTTTGAACACCTAAAGCTCTCGAAATGGTCAGCGGACGCTTGCATGTTTTGATTGTCATGAACAGTATCACATCTACAGCTTGAAGAAGGAATTTCACTGTGATAGAGATTGATTCAGATCTCTACTTCTTCAGGAAACTTGTTGGCATTTATGTCATTTTCTAACTAAAACAAGTGATATTTATGTTATTTTTCTAACTAAACCAAGATCACTTCATTTGGACGAGTGTACCTCAAATACGACATTTCGGACGCTTGATTATCGATAGCAAACGCTTGACTAAAATCTTCGGTGTTTTTGGTTCTGCACCTTTAGTACTTTTGTCTCTGTTCAGGCTTCTTTTCTCTTTGTTCTTTTAGAGTTGACGAAGCTTTTGTATTTTTCTATTACAGTACTTGATGTTGCAGACCTTTATTTAAAAAGGTACCTCATTTGTTTGGGAAGCTTGGACTTTGAATATTTTAATACTTCATTCAAAATTACTTCTCCATTCATCGTAATGATCTGTATTCTGATTAGACGCTTGGTTAGCTTCACGGAACGCTTTTTAAATGAGATAAGACGCTTGTTTATCCACTGGGCACATTCACAAGGCTGTTTAACTCGTAGTACTCTGACCACATAGCGTATTATGCTTCCTTGACCCTCTTAACGGCCGAATTAGGATTCGATGTCTTCAAGAAACTTGTATATATGGATATTAGGTTTAATGAGACATCAGTTTCATCCAATTCGGACACCTATACTACAAGATATGGCCAATAGATGCTACAAAGGAATGACTGTCAGGAACAACATCACGTCACTAACTTACGGATACAATTTGACAAAGATAGAGATCGATTTCGCTCAGCACCTCTTCATGAGAGTTGCAGATATTTCTATGAACTTCCATAGACACCAATATCAATGCTTTTGAACACCTAAAGCTCTTGAAATTATCAGCGGACGCTTGCATGTTTTGATTGTCATGAATAGTATCACATCTATAGCTTGAAGAAGGAATTTCACTGTGATAGAGATTGATTCAGATCTCTACTTCTTCTGGAAACTTGTTGGTATTTATTTCATTTTCTAACTAAAACAAGTGATATTTATTTTATTTTTCTAACTAAACCAAGATCACTTCATTTGGACGAGTGTACCTCAAATAGGACATTTCGGACGCTTGATTATCGATAGCAGACGCTTGACTAAAATCTTCGGTGTTTTTGCTTTTGCACCTTTAGTACTTTTGTCTTTGTTCAGGCTTCTTTTCTCTTTCTTCTTTTAGAGTTGATGAAGCTTTTGTATTTTTCTATTACAGTACTTGATGTTGCAGACCTTTATTGAAAAGGGTACCTCATTTTTGGGGAAGCTTGGACTTTGAATATTTTAATACTTCATTCAAAATTACTTCTCCATTCATCGTAATGTTCTGTATTCTGATTAGACGCTTGGTTAGCTTCACTGAACGCTTTTTAAATGAGATAAGACGCTTGTTTATCCACTGGGCACATTCACAAGGCTGTTTAACTCGTTGCACTCTGACATAGCGTATTATGCTTCCTTGACCCTCATAACGGCCGAATTAGGATTCGATGTCTTCAAGAAACTTGTATATATGGATATTAGGTTTAATTAGACGTCGTTTCTTCCAATTCGGACACCTATACTATAAGATATGGCCAATAGACGCTACAAAGGTATGACTGTCAGGAACAACATCACGTCACCAACTTACGGATACAATTTGAAAAAGATAGAGATCGATTTCGCTCAGCACCTCTTTAGGAGAGTTGCAGATATTTCTATGAACTTCCATAGACACAAAGATCAATGCTTTTGAACACCTAAAGCTCTTGAAATTGTCAGCGGACGCTTGCATGTTTTGATTGTCATGAACAGTATCACATCTACAGCTTGAAGAAGGAATTTCACTGTGATAGAGATTGATTCAGATCTCTACTTCTTCAGGAAACTTGTTGGTATTTATATCATTTTCTAACTAAAACAAGTGATATTTATGTTATTTTCTAACTAAACCAAGATCACTTCATTTGGACGAGTGTACCTCAAATACGACGTTTCGGACGCTTGATTATCGATAGCAGACGCTTGACTAAAATCTTCGTGTTTTTGCTTTTGCACCTTTAGTACTTTTGTCTTTGTTCAGGCTTCTTTTCTCTTTCTTCTTTTAGAGTTGATGAAGCTTTTGTATTTTTCTATTACAGTACTTGATGTTGCAGACCTTTATTGAAAAGGGTACCTCATTTTTGGTGGAAGCTTGGACTTTGAATATTTTAATACTTCATTCAAAATTACTTCTCCATTCATCCTAATGTTCTGTATTCTGATTAGACGCTTGGTTAGCTTCACTGAACGCTTTTTAAATGAGATAAGATGCTTGGTTATCCACTGGGCACATTCACAAGGCTGTTTAACTCGTTGCACTCTGACCAGTTAGCGTATTATGCTTCCTTGACCCTCTTAACGGCCGAATTAGGATTCGATGTCTTCAAGAAACTTGTATATATGGATATTAGGTTTAATGAGACATCGGTTTCATCCAATTCGGACACCTATACTGCAAGATATGGCCAATAGATGCTACAAAGGTATGACTGTCAGGAACAGCAACACGTCACCAACTTACGGATACAATTTGACAAAGATAGAGATCGATTTCGCTCAGGACCTCTTCATGAGAGTTGCAGATATTTCTATGAACTTCCATAGATACCAAGATCGATGCTTTTGAACACCTAAAGCTCTCGAAATTGTCAGCGGACGCTTGCATGTTTTGATTGTCATGAACAGTATCACATCTACAGCTTGAAGAAGGAATTTCACTCTGATAGAGATTGATTCAGATCTCTACTTCTTCAGGAAACTTGTTGGTATTTATGTTATCTTTCTAACTAAACCAAGATCACTTCATTTGGACGAGTGTACCTCAAAATACGACATTTCGGACGCTTGATTATCGATAGCAGACGCTTGACTACAATCTTCAGTGTTTTTGCTTTTGCACCTTTAGTACTTTTGTCTTTGTTCAGGCTTCTTTTCTCTTTCTTCTGTTAGATTTGATGAAGCTTTTGTATTCTTCTATTACAGTACTTGATGTTTCAGACCTTTATTGAAAAGGGTACCTCATTTGTTGGGGAAGCTTGGACTTTGAATATTTTAATACTTCATTCAAAATTGCTTCTCCATTCATCATAATGTTGTGTATTCTGATTAGACGCTTGGTTAGCTCACTGAACGCTTTTTAAATGAGATAAGATGCTTGTTTATCCACTGGGCACATTCACAAGGCTGTTTAACTCGTTGCACTCTGACCACAGTTAGCGTATTATGCTTCCTTGACCCTCTTAACGGCCGAATTAGGATTCGATGTCTTCAAGAAACTTGTATATATGGATATTAGGTTTAATGAGACATCGGTTTCATCCAATTCAAACACCTATACTACAAGATATGGCCAATAGACGCTACACAGGTATGACTGTCAGGAACAGCAACATGTCACCAACTTACGGACACAATTTGAAAAAGATAGAGATCGATTTCGCTCAACACCTCTTCGTGAGAGTTGCCGATATTTCTATGAACTTCCATATACACCAATATCAATGCTTTTGAACACCTAAAGCTCTTGAAATTATCAGCGGACGCTTGCATGTTTTGATTGTCATGAATAGTATCACATCTACAGCTTGAAGAAGGAATTTCACTATGATAGAGATTGATTCAGATCTCTACTTCTTCAGGAAACTTGTTGGCATTTATGTCATTTTCTAACTAAAACAAGTGATATTTATGTTATTTTTCTAACTAAACCAAGATCACTTCATTTGGACGAGTGTACCTCAAATACGACATTTCGGACGCTTGATTATCGATAGCAGACGCTTGACTACAATCTTCAGTGTTTTTGCTTTTGCACCTTTAGTACTTTTGTCTTTGTTCAGGCTTCTTTTCTCTTTCTTCTGTTAGATTTGATGAAGCTTTTGTTTTTCTATTACAGTACTTGATGTTTCAGACCTTTATTGAAAAGGGTACCTCATTTGTTGGGGAAGCTTGGACTTTGAATATTTTAATACTTCATTCAAAATTACTTCTCCATTCATCCTAATGTTCTGTATTCTGATTAGACGCTTGGTTAGCTTCACTGAATGCTTTTTAAATGAGATAAGATGCTTGGTTATCCACTGGGCACATTCACAAGGCTGTTTAACTCGTTGCACTCTGACCAGTTAGCGTATTATGCTTCCTTGACCCTCGTAACGGCCGAATTAGGATTCGATGTCTTCAAGAAACTTGTATATATGGATATTAGGTTTAATGAGACATCGGTTTCATCCAATTCGGACACCTATACTGCAAGATATGGCCAATAGATGCTACACAGGTATGACTGTCAGGAACAGCAACACGTCACCAACTTACGGATACAATTTGACAAAGATAGAGATCGATTTCGCTCAGGACCTCTTCATGAGAGTTGCAGATATTTCTATGAACTTCCATAGATACCAAATCGATGCTTTTGAACACCTAAAGCTCTCGAAATTGTCAGCGGACGCTTGCAAGTTTTGATTGTCTTGAACAGTGTCACATCTACTGCTTGAAGAAGGAATTTCACTCTGAAATAGATTGATTCAGATCTCTACTTCTTCAGGAAACTTGTTGGTATTTATGTCATTTTCTAACTAAAACAAGTGATATTTATGTTATTTTTCTAACTAAACCAAGATCACTTCATTTGGACGAGTGTACCTCAAATACGACATTTCGGACGCTTGACTACAATCTTCAGTGTTTTTGCTTTTGCACCTTTAGTACTTTTGTCTTTGTTCAGGCTTCTTTTCTCTTTCTTCGGTTGGATTTGATGAAGCTTTTGTATTCTTCTATTACAGTACTTGATGTTTCAGACCTTTATTGAAAAGGGTATCTCATTTGTTGGGGAAGCTTAGACTTTGAATATTTTAATACTTCATTCAAAATTACTTCTCCATTCATCATAATGTTCTGTATTCTGATTAGACGCTTGGTTAGCCTCACTGAATGCTTTTAAAATGAGATAAGACGCTTGTTTATCCACTGGGCACATTCACAAGACTGTTTAACTCGTTGCACTCTGACCAGTTAGCGTATTATGCTTCCTTGACCCTCTTAACGGCCGAATTAGGATTCGATGTCTTCAAGAAACTTGTATATATGGATATTAGGTTTAATGAGACATCGGTTTCATCCAATTCGGACACCTATACTGCAAGATATGGCCAATAGATGCTACACAGGTATGACTGTCAGGAACAGCAACACGTCACCAACTTACGGATACAATTTGACAAAGATAGAGATCGATTTCGCTCAGGACCTCTTCATGAGAGTTGCAGATATTTCTATGAACTTCCATAGATACCAAGATCGATGCTTTTGAACACCTAAAGCTCTCGAAATTGTCAGCGGACGCTTGCATGTTTTGATTGTCATGAACAGTATCACATCTACTGCTTGAAGAAGGAATTTCACTGTGATAGAGATTGATTCAGATCTCTACTTCTTCAGGAAACTTGTTGGTATTTATGTCATTTTCTAACTAAAACAAGTGATATTTATGTTATTTTTCTAACTAAACCAAGATCACTTCATTTGGACGAGTGTACCTCAAATACGACATTTCGGACGCTTGATTATCGATAGCAGACGCTTGACTAAATCTTCAGTGTTTTTGCTTTTGCACCTTTAGTACTTTTGTCTTTGTTCAGGCTTCTTTTCTCTTTCTTCTGTTAGATTTGATGAAGCTTTTGTATTCTTCTATTACAGTACTTGATGTTTCAGACCTTTATTGAAAAGGGTACCTCATTTGTTGGGAAGCTTGGACTTTGAATATTTTAATACTTCATTCAAAATTACTTCTCCATTCATCCTAATGTTCTGTATTCTGATTAGACGCTTGGTTAGCTTCACTGAATGCTTTTTAAATGAGATAAGATGCTTGGTTATCCACTGGGCACATTCACAAGGCTGTTTAACTCGTTGCACTCTGACCAGTTAGCGTATTATGCTTCCTTGACCCTCTTAACGGCCGAATTAGGATTCGATGTCTTCAAGAAACTTGTATATATGGATATTAGGTTTAATGAGACATCGGTTTCATCCAATTCGAACACCTATACTGCAAGATATGGCCAATAGACGCTACACAGGTATGACTGTCAGGAACAGCAACATGTCACCAACTTACGGATACAATTTGACAAAGATAGAGATCGATTTCGCTCAGGACCTCTTCATGAGAGTTGCAGATATTTCTATGAACTTCCATAGACACCAAGATCGATGCTTTTGAACACCTAAAGCTCTCGAAATTGTCAGCGGACGCTTGCATGTTTTGATTGTCATGAACAGTATCACATCTACAGCTTGAAGAAGGAATTTCACTGTGATAGAGATTGATTCAGATCTCTACTTCTTCAGGAAACTTGTTGGTATTTATGTCATTTTCTAACTAAACAAGTGATATTTATGTTATTTTTCTAACTAAACCAAGATCACTTCATTTGGACGAGTGTACCTCAAATACGACATTTCGGACGCTTGATTATCGATAGCAGACGCTTGACTACAATCTTCAGTGTTTTTGCTTTTGCACCTTTAGTACTTTTGTCTTTGTTCAGGCTTCTTTTCTCTTTCTTCTGTTAGAGTTGATGAAGCTTTTGTATTCTTCTATTACAGTACTTGATGTTTCAGACCTTTATTGAAAAGGGTACCTCATTTGTTGGGGAAGCTTGGACTTTGAATATTTTAATACTTCATTCAAAATTACTTCTCCATTCATCCTAATGTTCTGTATTCTGATTAGACGCTTGGTTAGCTTCACTGAACGCTTTTTAAATGAGATAAGATGCTTGGTTATCCACTGGGCACATTCACAAGGCTGTTTAACTCGTTGCACTCTGACCAGTTAGCGTATTATGCTTCCTTGACCCTCTTAACGGCCGAATTAGGATTCGATGTCTTCAAGAAACTTGTATATATGGATATTAGGTTTAATGAGACATCGGTTTCATCCAATTCGGACACCTATACTGCAAGATATGGCCAATAGATGCTACACAGGTATGACTGTCAGGAACAGCAACACGTCACCAACTTACGGATACAATTTGACAAAGATAGAGATCGATTTCGCTCAGGACCTCTTCATGAGAGTTGCAGATATTTCTATGAACTTCCATAGACACCAAGATCGATGCTTTTGAACACCTAAAGCTGTCGAAATTGTCAGCGGACGCTTGCATGTTTTGATTGTCATGAACAGTATCACATCTACAGCTTGAAGAAGGAATTTCACTGTGATAGAGATTGATTCAGATCTCTACTTCTTCAGGAAACTTGTTGGTATTTATGTCATTTTCTAACTAAAACAAGTGATATTTATGTTATTTTTCTAACTAAACCAAGATCACTTCATTTGGACGAGTGTACCTCAAATACGACGTTTCGGACGCTTGATTATCGATAGCAGACGCTTGACTACAATCTTCAGTGCTTTTGCTTTTGCACCTTTAGTACTTTTGTCTTTGTTCAGGCTTCTTTTCTCTTTCTTCTGTTAGAGTTGATGAAGCCTTTGTATTTTTCTATTACAGTACTTGATGTTTTAGACCTTTATTGATAAGGGTACCTCATTTGTTGGGGAAGCTTGGACTTTGAATATTTTAATACTTCATTCAAAATTACTTCTTCATTCATCGTAATGTTCTGTATTCTGATTAGACGCTTGGTTAGCTTCACTGAACGCTTTTTAAATGAGATAAGATGCTTGGTTATCCACTGGGCACATTCACAAGGCTGTTTAACTCGTTGCACTCTGACCAGTTAGCGTATTATGCTTCCTTGACCCTCGTAACGGCCGAATTAGGATTCGATGTCTTCAAGAAACTTGTACATATGGATATTAGGTTTAATGAGACATCGGTTTCATCCAATTCGGACACCTATACTGCAAGATATGGCCAGTAGATGTTACACAGGTATGACTGTCAGGAATAACAACACGTCACCAACTTACGGATACAATTTGACAAAGATATAGATCGATTTTGCTCAGGACCTCTTCATGAGAGTTGCATATATTTCTATTAACTTGCATAGATACCAAGATCGATGCTTTCGAACACATAAAGCTCTCGAAATGGTCAGCGGACGCTTGCATGTTTTGATTGTCATGAACAGTATCACATCTACAGCTTGAAGAAGGAATTTCACTGTGATAGAGATTGATTCAGATCTCTACTTCTTCAGGAAACTTGTTGGTATTTATATCATTTTCTAACTAAAACAAGTGATATTTATGTTATTTGTCTAACTAAACCAAGATCACTTCATTTGGACGAGTGTACCTCAAATACGACATTTCGGACGCTTGACTACAATCTTCAGTGTTTTTGCTTTTGCACCTTTAGTACTTTTGTCTTTGTTCAGGCTTCTTTTCTCTTTCTTCGGTTGGATTTGATGAAGCTTTTGTATTCTTCTATTACAGTACTTGATGTTTCAGACCTTTATTGAAAAGGGTATCTCATTTGTTGGGGAGGCTTGGACTTTGAATATTTTAATACTTCATTCAAAATTACTTCTCAATTTATCCTAATGTTCTGTATTATCATTAGACGCTTGGTTAGCTTCACTGAACGCTTTTAAATGAGATAAGATGCTTGGTTATCCACTGGGTACCTTCACAAGGCTGTTTAACTTGTTGCACTCTGACCAGTTAGCGTGTTATGCTTCCTTGCCCTCTTAACGTCCGAATTAGGATTCGATGTCTTCAAGAAACTTGTATATATGGATATTAGGTTTAATGAGACCTCGGTTTCATCCAATTCGGACACCTATACTGCAAGATATGGCCAATAGATGCTACACAGGTATGACTGTCAGGAACAGCAACACGTCACCAACTTACGGATACAATTTGACAAAGATAGAGATCGATTTCGCTCAGGACCTCTTCATGAGAGTTGCAGATATTTCTATGAACTTCCATAGACCAAGATCGATGCTTTTGAACACCTAAAGCTCTCGAAATTGTCAGCGGACGCTTGCATGTTTTGATTGTCATGAACAGTATCACATCTACAGCTTGAAGAAGGAATTTCACTGTGATAGAGATTGATTCAGATCTCTACTTCTTCAGGAAACTTGTTGGTATTTATGTTCATTTTCTAACTAAAACAAGTGATATTTATGTTATTTTTCTAACTAAACCAAGATCACTTCATTTGGACGAGTGTACCTCAAATACGACATTTCGGACGCTTGACTACAATCTTCAGTGTTTTTGCTTTTGCACCTTTAGTACTTTTGTCTTTGTTCAGGCTTCTTTTCTCTTTCTTCTGTTAGATTTGATGAAGCTTTTGTATTCTTCTATTACAGTACTTGATGTTTCAGACCTTTATTGAAAAGGGTATCTCATTTGTTGGGGAAGCTTGGACTTTGAATATTTTAATACTTCATTCAAAATTACTTCTCCATTCATCCTAATGTTCTGTATTCTGATTAGACGCTTGGTTAGCTTCACTGAACGCTTTTAAATGAGATAAGATGCTTGGTTATCCACTGGGCACATTCACAAGGCTGTTTAACTCGTTGCACTCTGACCAGTTAGCGTATTATGCTTCCTTGACCCTCTTAACGGCCGAATTAGGATTCGATGTCTTCAAGAAACTTGTATATATGGATATTAGGTTTAATGAGACATCGGTTTCATCCAATTCGGACACCTATACTGCAAGATATGGCCAATAGATGCTACACAGGTATGACTGTCAGGAACAGCAACACGTCACCAACTTACGGATACAATTTGACAAAGATAGAGATCGATTTCGCTCAGGACCTCTTCATGAGAGTTGCAGATATTTCTATGAACTTCCATAGATACCAAGATCGATGCTTTTGAACACCTAAAGCTCTCGAAATTGTCAGCGGACGCTTGCATGTTTTGATTGTCATGAACAGTATCACATCTACTGCTTGAAGAAGGAATTTCACTCTGATAGAGATTGATTCAGATCTCTACTTCTTCAGGAAACTTGTTGGTATTTATGTTATTTTGTAACTAGGCCAAGTGATATTTATTTTATTTTTCTAACTAAACCAAGATCACTTCATTTGGACGAGTGTACCTCAAATACGACATTTCGGATGCTTGATTATCGATAGCAGATGCTTGACTACAATCTTCAGTGTTTTTGCTTTTGCACCTTTAGTACTTTTGTCTTTGTTCTTCTTTTCTCTTTCTTCTGTTAGATTTGATGAAGCTTTTGTATTCTTCTGTTACAGTACTTGATGTTTCAGACCTTTATTGAAAAGGGTACCTCATTTGTTGGGGAAGCTTGGACTTTGAATATTTAAATACTTCATTCAATATTGCTTCTCCATTCATCATAATGTTGTGTATTCTGACTAGACGCTTGGTTAGCCTCACTGAATGCTTTTAAAATGAGATAAGACGCTTGTTTATCCACTGGGCACATTCACAAGACTGTTTAACTCGTTGCACTCTGGCCAGTTAGCGTATTATGCTTCCTTGACCCTCGTAATGGCCGAATTAGGATTCGATGTCTTCAAGAAACTTGTATATATGGATATTAGGTTTAATGAGACATCGGTTTCATCTAATTCGAACACCTATACTGCAAGATATGGCCAATAGACGCTGCACAGGTATGACTGTCAGGAACAGCAACATGTCACCAACTTACGGATACAATTTGACAAAGATAGAGATCGATTTCGCTCAGGACCTCTTCATGAGATTTGCAGATATTTCTATTAAATTCCATAGACACCAAGACCGATGCTTTTGAACACCTAAAGCTGTCGAAATTGTCAGCGGACGCTTGCATGTTTTGATTGTCATGAACAGTATCACATCTACAGCTTGAAGAAGGAATTTCACTCTGATAGAGATTGATTCAGATCTCTACTTCTTCAGGAAACTTGTTGGTCTTTATGTTATTTTGTAACTAGACAAGTGATATTTATGTTATCTTTCTAACTAAACCAAGATCACTTCATTTGGACGAGTGTACGTCAAAATACGACATTTCGGACGCTTGATTATCGATAGCAGATGCTTGACTACAATCTTCAGTGTTTTTGCTTTTGCACCTTTAGTACTTTTGTCTTTGTTCAGGCTTCTTTTCTCTTTCTTCTGTTAGATTTGATGAAGCTTTTGTATTCTTCTATTACAGTACTTGATGTTTCAGACCTTTATTGAAAAGGGTACCTCATTTGTTGGGGAAGCTTGGACTTTGAATATTTAAATACTTCATTCAAAATTGCTTCTCCATTCATCATAATGTTGTGTATTCTGACTAGACGCTTGGTTAGCCTCACTGAATGCTTTTAAAATGAGATAAGACGCTTGTTTATCCACTGGGCACATTCACAAGCTGTTTAACTCGTTGCACTCTGACCAGTTAGCGTATTATGCTTCTTGACCCTCGTAATGGCCGAATTAGGATTCGATGTCTTCAAGAAACTTGTATATATGGATATTAGGTTTAATGAGACATCGGTTTCATCCAATTCGGACACTATACTGCAAGATATGGCCAATAGACGCTACAAAGGTATGACTGTCAGGAACAGCAACACGTCACCAACTTACGGATACAATTTGAAAAGATAGAGATCGATTTCGCTCAGGACCTCTTCATGAGAGTTGCAGATATTTCTATGAACTTCCATAGACACCAAGATCGATGCTTTTGAACACCTAAAGCTCTCGAAATTGTCAGCGGACGCTTGCATGTTTTGATTGTCATGAACAGTATCACATCTACAGCTTGAAGAAGGAATTTCACTGTGATAGAGATTGATTCAGATCTCTACTTCTTCAGGAAACTTGTTGGTATTTATGTCATTTTCTAACTAAAACAAGTGATATTTATGTTATTTTTCTAACTAAACCAAGATCACTTCATTTGGACGAGTGTACCTCAAATACGACATTTCGGACGCTTGATTATCGATAGCAGACGCTTGACTACAATCTTCAGTGCTTTTTTTGCTTTTGCACTTTAGTACTTTTGTCTTTGTTCAGGTTCTTTTCTCTTTCTTCTGTTAGATTTGATGAAGCTTTTATATTTTTCTATTACAGTACTTGATGTTTCAGACCTTTATTGAAAAGGGTACCTCATTTGTTGGGGAAGCTTGGACTTTGAATATTTTAATACTTCATTCAAAATTACTTCTCATTCATCTAATGTCTGTATTCTGATTAGACGCTTGGTTAGCTTCACTGAACGCTTTTTAAATGAGATAAGATGCTTGGTTATCCACTGGGCACATCAAACAAGTGTTTAACTCGTTGCACTCTGACCAGTTAGCGTATTATGCTTCCTTGACCCTCTTAACGGCCGAATTAGGATTCGATGTCTTCAAAAATTGTATATATGGATATTAGGTTTAATGAGACATCGGTTTCATCCAATTCGACACCTATACTGCAAGATATGGCCAATAGACGCTACACAGGTATGACTGTCAGGAATAGCAACATGTCACCAACTTACGGATACAATTTGACAAAGATAGAGATCGATTTCGCTCAGGACCTCTTCATGAGATTTGCAGATATTTCTATGAACTTCCATAGACACCAAGAGCGATGCTTTTGAACACCTAAAGCTGTCGAAATTGTCAGGGACGCTTGCATGTTTTGATTGTCATGAACAGTATCACATCTACAGCTTGAAGAAGGAATTTCACTGTGATAGAGATTGATTCAGATCTCTACTTCTTCAGGAAACTTGTTGGTATTTATGTTCATTTTCTAACTAAAACAAGCGATATTTATTTTATTTTTCTAATTAAACCAAGGTCACTTCATTTGGACGAGTGTACCTCAAATTGGACATTTCGGACGCTTGATTATCGATAGCAGACGCTTGACTAAAATTTTCGGTGTTTTGGCTTTTGCACCTTTAGTACTTTTGTCTTTGTTCAGGTTTCTTTTCCCTTTCTTCTGTTAGAGTTGCTGAAGATTTTGTATCCTTCTCTTACAGTACTTGATGCTGCAGAACTTCATTGAAAAGGGTACCTCATATTTTGGTGAAGCTTGGACTTTGAATATTTTAATACTTCATTCAAAATTACTTCTCCATTCATCCAAATGTTGTGTATTCTGATAAGACGCTTGGTTAGCCTCACTGTACGCTTTTTAAATGAGATAAGATGCTTGGTTATCCACTGGACACATTCACAAGGCTGTTTAACTCGTTGCACTCTGACCAGTTAGCGTGTTATGCTTCCTTGACCCTCTTAACGGCCGAATTAGGATTCGATGTCTTCAAGAAACTTGTATATATGGATATTAGGTTTAATGAGACATCGGTTTCATCCAATTCGGACACCTATACTGCAAGATATGGCCAATAGATGCTACAAGGGTATGACTGTCAGGAACTGCAACACGTCACCAACTTACGGATACAATTTGACAAAGATAGAGATCGATTTCGCTCAGTACCTCTTCATGAGAGTTGCAGATATTTCTATGAACTTCCATAGATACCAAGATCGATGCTTTTGAACACCTAAAGCTCTCGAAATTATCAGCGGACGCTTGCATATTTTGATTGTCATGAACAGTACCACATCAACAGCTTGAAGAAGGAATTTCACCTTGAAAAAGATTGATTCATATCTCTACTTCTTCAGGAAACTTGTTGGTATTTATGTCATTTTCTAACTAAACCAAGTGATATTTATGTTATTTTTCTAACTAAACCAAGATCACTTCATTTGGACGAGTGTACCTCAAATACGACATTTCGGACGCTTGATTATCGATAGCAGACGCTTGACTACAATCTTCAGTGTTTTGGCTTTTGCACCTTTAGTACTTTTGTCTTTGTTCAGGTTTCTTTTCCCTTTCTTCTGTTAGAGTTGCTGAAGATTTTGTATCCTTCTCTTACAGTACTTGATGCTGCAGAACTTCATTGAAAAGGGTACCTCATATTTTGGTGAAGCTTGGACTTTGAATATTTTAGTACTTCATTCAAAATTACTTCTCCATTCATCCTAATGTTCTGTATTATGATTAGGCGTTTGGTTAGCTTCACTGAACGCTTTTTCAATGAGATACGATGCTTTGTTATCCACTGGGCACATTCACAAGGCTGTTTAACTCGTTGCACTCTGACCAGTTAGCGTGTTATGTTTCCTTGACCATCTTAACGGCCGAATTAGGATTCGATGTCTTCAAGAAACTTGTATATATGGATATTAGGTTTAATGAGACATCGGTTTCATCCAATTCGGACACCTATACTGCAAGATATGGCCAATAGATGCTACAAAGGTATGACTGTCAGGAACAGCAACACGTCACCAACTTACGGATACAATTTGACAAAGATAGAGATCGATTTCGCTTAGGACCTCTTCATGAGAGTTGCTGATATTTCTATGAACATCCATAGATACCAAGATCTATGCTTTTGAACACCTAAAGCTCTCGAAATTGTCAGCGGACGCTTGCATGTTTGATTGTCATGAACAGTACCACATCAACAGCTTGAAGAAGGAATTTCACTCTGAAAAAGAGTGATTCAGATCTCTACTTCTTAAGGAAACTTGTTGGTATTTATGTCATTTTATAACTAAACCAAGTGATATTTATGTTATTTTTCTAACTAAACCAGGATCACTTCATTTGGACGAGTGTACCTCAAATACGACATTTCGGACGCTTGATTATCGATAGCAGACGCTTGACTACAATCTTCAGTGTTTTGCTTTTGCACCTTTAGTACTTTTGTCTTTGTTCAGGCTTCTTTTCTCTTTCTTCTGTTAGAGTTGCTGAAGCTTTTGTATTCTTCTGTTACAGTACTTGATGCTGCAGAACTTCATTGAAAAGGGTACCTCATATTTTGTGAAGCTTGGACTTTGAATATTTTAATACTTCATTCAAAATTACTTCTCCATTCATCCTAATGTTCTGTATTATGATTAGACGCTTGGTTAGCTTCACTGAACGCTTTTAAATGAGATAAGATGCTTGGTTATCCACTGGGCACATTCACAGGCTGTTTAACTCGTTGCACTCTGACCAGTTAGCGTGTTATGCTTCCTTGACCCTCATAACGGCCGAATTAGGATTCGATGTCTTCTATGGATATTAGGTTTAATTAGACATCAGTTTCTTCCAATTCGGACACCTATACTATAAGATATGGGCAATAGACGCTACAAAGGTATGACTGTCAGGAACAGCAACACGTCACCAACTTACGGATACAATTTGACAAAGATAGAGATCGATTTCGCTCAGGACCTCTTCATGAGAGTTGCAGATATTTCTATGAACTTCCATAGACACAAGATCGATGCTTTTGAACACCTAAAGCTCGGAATTGTCAGCGGACGCTTGCATGTTTTGATTGTCATGAACAGTATCACATCTACAGCTTGAAGAAGGAATTTCACTCTGATAGAGATTGATTCAGATCTCTACTTCTTCAGGAAACTTGTTGGTATTTATGTCATTTTCTAACTAAACCAAGTGATATTTATGTTATTTTCTAACTAAACCAAGATCACTTCATTTGGACGAGTGTACTCAAAATACGACGTTTCGGACGCTTGATTATCGATAGCAGACGCTTGACTACAATCTTCAGTGTTTTTGCTTTTGCACCTTTAGTACTTTTGTCTTTGTTCAGGCTTCTTTTCTCTTTCTTCTGTTAGAGTTGATGAAGCTTTTGTATTCTTCTATTACAGTACTTGATGTTTCAGACCTTTATGAAAAGGGTACCTCATTGTTGGGGAAGCTTGGACTTTGAATATTTTAATACTTCATTCAAAATTACTTCTTCCTTCATCCTAATGTTCTGTATTCTGATTAGACGCTTGGTTAGCTTCACTGAACGCTTTTTAAATGAGATAAGATGCTTGGTTATCCACTGGGCACATTCACAAGGATGTTTAACTCGTTGCACTCTGACCAGTTAGGTATTATGCTTCCTTGCCTTTTAACGGCCGTATTAGGATTCGATGTCTTCAGAAACTTGTATATATGGATATTAGGTTAATGAGACATCGGTTTCAT
>CM077350.1:19097680-19227367 GCA_039655645.1 Ammopiptanthus mongolicus | reverse complement strand
GCGTATTATGCTTCCTTGACCCTCTTAACGGCCGAATTAGGATTCGATGTCATGAAGAAACTTGTATATATGGATATTAGGTTTAATGAGACATCAGTTTCATCTAATTCGGACACCTATACAGCAAGATATAGGCAATAGACGCTACAAAGGTATGAATGCCAGGAACAACAACACGTCACCAACTTACGGATACAATTTGACAAAGATAGGGATCGATTTCGCTCAGGACCTCATCATGAAAGTTGCAGATAATTCTATGAACTTCCACAGATACCAAGATTGCTGCTTTTGAACACCTACATCTCACGAATTGTGTCAGCTGACGCTTGCATGTTTGGTTGTCATGAACACATCACATCTACAGCTTGAAGAAGGAATTTCACTCTGATAGAGATTGTTCAGATCTCTACTTCTTCAAGAAATTTGTTGGGTATTTATATATTTTCTAACTAACCCATGATATTTAAATTATCTTTCAAACTAAGCCAAGATCACTTCATTTGGACGAGTGTACCTCAAAATACGACGTTTCGGACGCTTGATTATCGATAGCAGATGCTTGACTACAATCTTCAGTGTTTTTGCTTTTGCATTTAGTACTTTTGTCTTTGTTCAGGCTTATTTTCTCTTTCTTCTGTTAGAGTTACTGAAGCTTTTGTATTCTTCTGTTACAGTACTTGATGCTGCAGAACTTTATTGAAAAGGGTACCACTTATATGGTGAAGCTTGGACTTTGAATATTTTAATACTTCATTCAAAAATTACTTCTCCATTCATCCTAATGTTCTGTATTCTGATTAGACGCTTTGTTAGCTTCACTGAAAGCTTTTTAAATGAGATAAGATGCTTGGTTATCCACTGGGCACATTCACAAGGCTGTTTAACTCGTTGCACTCTGACCAGTTAGCGTATTATGCTTCCTTGACCCTCTTAACGGCCGAATTAAGATTCGATGTCTTCAAGAAACTTATATATATGGATATTAGGTTTAATGAGACATCAGTTTCATCCAATTCGAACACCAATACAGCAAGATATGGCCAATAGACGCTACAAAGGTATGACTGCTAGGAACAGCAACACGTCACCAACTTACGGATACAATTTGACAAAGATAGAGATCGATTTCGCTCAGGACCTCTTCATGAGAGTTGCAGATATTTCTATGAACTTCCATAGATACCAAGATCGGTGCTTTTGAACACCTAAAGCTCTCGAAATTGTCGGCGGACGTTTGCATGTTTTGATTGCCATGAATAGTATCACGTCTACAGCTTGAAAAAGGAATTTCAATCCGATAGAGATTGATTCAGATCTCTACTTCTTCAGGAAACTTGTAGGTATTTATGTTATTTTCTACCTAAACCGAGTGATATTTATGTTAACTTTATAACTAAACCAAGATCACTTCATTTGGACGAGTACACCTCAAAATACAACGATTTGGACGCTTGATTATCGATAGCAGACGCTTGACTACATCTTCAGTGTTTTTGCTTTTGCACCTTTAGTACTTTTGTCTTTGTTCAGGCTTCTTTTCTCTTTCTTCTGTTAGAGTTGATGATGCTTTTGTATTCTTCTATGACAGTACTTGATGTTTCAGACCTTTATTGAAAAGTGTACCTCATTTGTTGGGGATGCTTGGACATTGAATATTTTAAAACTTCATTCAAAATTGCTTCTCCATTCATCGTAATGTTGTGTATTCTGATTAGACACTTGGTAAGCCTCGCTGAAAGCTTTTTAAATGAGATAAGATGCTTGGTTATCCATTGGGCACAATCACAAGGCTGTTTAACTCGTTGCACTCTGACCAGTTAGCGTATTATGCTTCCTTGACCCTCTTAACGGCCGAATTAAGATTCGATGTCTTCAAGAAACTTATATATATGGATATTAGGTTTAATGAGACATCAGTTTCATCCAATTCGGACACCAATACAGCAAGATATGGCCAATAGACGCTACAAAGGTATGAATGCCAGGAACAACAACACGTCACCAACTTACGGATACAATTTGACAAAGATAGGGATCGATTTCGCGCAGGACCTCTTCATGAAAGTTGCAGATAATTCTATGAACTTCCACAGATACCAAGATTGCTGCTTTTGAACACCTACATCTCACGAAATTGTCAGCTGACGCTTGCATGTTTTGGTTGTCATGAACAACATCACATCTACAGCTTGAAAAAGGAATTTCAATCCGATAGAGATTGATTCAGATCTCTACTTCTTCAGGAAACTTGTAGGTATTTATGTTATTTTCTACCTAAACCGAGTGATATTTATGTTAACTTTCTAACTAAACCAAGATCACTTCATTTGGACGAGTACACCTCAAAATACAACGATTTGGACGCTTGATTATCGATAGCAGATGCTTGACTACAATCTTCAGTGTTTTTGCTTTTGCATTTAGTACTTTTGTCTTTGTTCAGGCTTATTTTCTCTTTCTTCTGTTACAGTTGCTGAAGCTTTTGTATTCTTCTGTTACAGTACTTGATGCTGCAGAACTTTATTGAAAAGGGTACCTCATATATTGGTGAAGCTTGGACTTTGAATATTTTAATACTTCATTCAAAATTACTTCTTCATTCATCCTAATGTTCTGTATTCTGATTAGACGCTTGGTTAGCTTCACTGAAAGCTTTTTAAATGAGATAAGATGCTTGGTTATCCACTGGGCACATTCACAAGGCTGTTTAACTCGTTGCACTCTGACCAGTTAGCGTATTATGCTTCCTTGACCCTATTAACGGCCGAATTAAGATTCGATGTCTTCAAGAAACTTATATATATGGATATTAGGTTTAATGAGACATCGGTTTCATCCAATTCGGACACCAATACTACAATTTATGGCCAATAGACGCTACAAAGGTATGACTGCTAGGAACAGCAACACGTCACCAACTTACGGATACAATTTGACAAAGATAGAGATCGATTTCGCTCAGGACCTCTTCATGAGAGTTGCAGATATTTCTATGAACTTCCATAGATACCAAGATCGGTGCTTTTGAACACCTAAAGCTCTCGAAATTGTCGGCGGACGTTTGCATGTTTTGATTGCCATGAATAGTATCACGTCTACAGCTTGAAAAAGGAATTTCAATCTGATAGAGATTGATTCAGATCTCTACTTTTTCTGGAAACATGTTGGTATTTATTTTATCTTTCTAACTAAACCAAGACCACTTCATTTGGATGAGTGTACCTCAAAATACGACGTTTCGGACGCTTGATTATCGGTAACAGACGCTTGACTACAATCTTCAGTGTTTTTGGTTTTGCACCATTAGTACTTTTGTCTTTGTTCAGGCTTCTTTTCTCTTTCTTCTGTTAAGGTTGATGAAGCTTTTGTATTCTTATATTAGAGTACTTGATGTTTCAGACCTTTATTGAAAAGTGTACCTCCTTTGTTGGGGAAGCTTGGACTTTGAATATATTAATACTTCATTCAAAATTGCTTCTCCATTCATCAAAATGTCGTGTATTTTGATTAGACGCTTGGTTAGCCTCATTGAATGCTTTGAAAATGAGATAAGACGCTTGGTTATCCATAGGGCACATTCACCAGGTTGTTTAACTCGTAGCACTCTGACCACTTAGCGTATTATCCTTCCTTGACCCTCTTAACAGCCGAATTAGGATTCGATGTCTTCAAGAAATTGTATATATGGGATATTAGGATTAACGAGACATCGGTTTCATCCAATTCGGACACCTATACTGCAAGATATGGCCAATAGACGCTACAAAGGTATGACGGTCAGGAACAGCAACACGTCACCAACTTACGGATACAATTTGACAAAGATAGAGATCGATTTCGCTCAGGACCTCTTCATGAGAGTTGCAGATATTTCTATGAACTTCCATACATACAAAGATCGATGCTTTTGAACAGCAAAAGCTCTCGAAATTGTCAGCGGACGCTTGCATGTTTTGATTGTCATGAACAGTATCACATCTACAGCTTCAAGAAGGAATTTCACTCTGATAGAGATTGATTCAGATCTCTACTTCTTAAGGAAACTTGTTGGTACTTATGTTATCTTCCTAACTAAACCAAGATCACTTCATTTGGACGAGTGTAACTCAAAATACGACGTTTCGGACACTTGATTATATCGGTAGCAGACGCTTGACTACAATCTTCAGTGTTTTTGCTTTTGCACCATTAGTACTTTTGTCTTTGTTCAGGCTTCTTTTCTCTTTCTTCTGTTAAGGTTGATGAAGCTTTTGTATTCTTATATTAGAGTACTTGATGTTTCAGACCTTTATTGAAAAGTGTACCTCCTTTGTTGGGGAAGCTTGGACTTTGAATATATTAATACTTCATTCAAAATTGCTTCTCCATTCATCAAAATGTCGTGTATTTTGATTAGACGCTTGGTTAGCCTCATTGAATGCTTTGAAAATGAGATAAGACGCTTGGTTATCCATAGGGCACATTCACCAGGTTGTTTAACTCGTAGCACTCTGACCACTTAGCGTATTATCCTTCCTTGACCCTCTTAACGGCCGAATTAGGATTCGATGTCTTCACGAAACTTGTATATATGGATATTAGGTTTAATGAGACATCAGTTTCATCCAATTCGGACACCTGTACTGGAAGATATGGCCAATAGATGCTACAAAGGTATGATTGTCAGGAACAGCATCACGTCTCCCACTTACGGATACAATTTGGAAAAGATAGAGATCGATTTCGCTCAGTACCTCTTCATGAGAGTTGCAGATATTTCTATGAGCTTCCATAGATACCAAGATTGATGCTTTTAAACACCTACAGCTCTCGAAATTGTCAGCGGACGCTTACATGTTTTGATTGTCCTGAACAGTATCACATCTACGGCTTGAAGAAGGAATTTCACTCTAATAAAGATAGGTTCAGATATCTACTTCTCTAAGGAAACTTGTTGGTATTTATGTCATTTCCTAACTAAACCAAGTGATATTTATGTTATCTTTCTAACTAAACCAAGATCACTTCATTTGGAAGAGTGTACCTCAAAATACGACGTTTCGGACGCTTGATTATCGGTAGCAGACGCTTGACTACAATCTTCAGTGTTTTTGCTTTTGCACCATTAGTACTTTTTTCTTTGTTCAGGCTTCTTTTCTCTTTCTTCTGTTAGAGTTGATGAAGCTTTTGTCTTCTTCTCTTACAGTACTTGATGTTTCAGACCTTTATTGAAAAGGGTACCCCATTTGTTGGGGAAGCTTGGTCTTTGAATATTTTGATACTTCATTGAAAATTACTTCTCCATTCATCCTAATGTTCTGTATTCTGATTAGACGCTTGGTTAGATTCACTGAAAGCTTTTTAAATGAGATAAGATGCTTGGTTATCCACTGGGCACATTCACAAGGCTGTTTAACTCGTTGCACTCTGACCAGTTAGCGTATTATACTTACTTGACCCTCTTAACGGCCGAATTAGGATTCGATGTCTTCAAGAAACTTATATATATGGATATTAGGTTTAGTGAGACATCAGTTTCATCCAATTCAGACACCAATACTGCAAGATATGGCCAATAGATGCTACAAAGGTATGGCTGTCAGGAGCAGCATCACGTCACCAACTTACGGATACAATTTGGAAAAGATAGAGGTCAATTTCGCTCAGGACCTCTTCATTAGAGTTGCAGATATTTCTATGAACTTCCATAGATACCAAGATCGATGCTTTTGAACACCTAAAGCTCTCGAAATTGTCGGCGGACGTTTGCATGTTTTGATTGCCATGAATAGTATCACGTCTACAGCTTGAAAAAGAAATTTCAATCTGATAGAGATTGATTCAGATCTATACTTCTTCTGGAAACATGTTGGTATTTATTTTAACTTTCTAACTAAACCAAGATCACTTCATTTGGACGAGTGTACGTCAAGATACGACGTTTCGGACGCTTGATTATCGGTAGCAGACGCTTGACTACAATCTTCAGTGTTTTTGCTTTTGCACCATTAGTACTTTTGTCTTTGTTTAGGCTTCTTTTCTCTTTCTTCTGTTAGAGTTGATGAAGATTTTGTATTCTTCTATGACAATACTTGATGTTTCAGACCTTTATTGAAAAGTGTACCTCATTTGTTGGGGATGCTTGGACTTTGAATATTTTAAAACTTCATTCAAAATTGCTTCTCCATTCATCATAATGTTGTGTATTCTGATTAGACACTTGGTAAGCCTCACTGAATGCTTTTAAAATGAGATAAGACGCTTGATTATCCATTGGGCACAATCACAAGGCTGTTTAACTCGTAGCACTCTGAGCCACTTGGCGTATTATGCTTCCTTGACCCTCTTAACGGCCGAATTAGGATTCGATGTCTTCAAGAAACTTGTATATAAGGATATTAGGTTTAATGAGACATCGGTTTCATCCAATTTGGACACCTATACTGCGAGATATGGCTAATAGATGCTACAAAGGTATGACTATCAGGAACAGCTCACGTCACCAACTTACGGATACAATTTGGAAAAGATAGAGGTCGATTTCGCTCAGGACCTCTTCATGAAAGTTGCAGATATTTCTATGAACTTCCACAGATACCAAGATTGATGCTTTTGAACATCTACAGCTCACGAAATTGTCAGCTGACGCTTGCACGTTTTGATTGTCATGAACAATATCACATCTACAGCTTGAAGAAGGAATTTCACTCTGATAGAGATTGATTCAGATCTCTACTTCTTCAGGAAATTTGTTGGTATTTATGATATTTTCTAACTAAACCAAGTGATATTTAAATTATCTTTCTAACTAAGCCAAGATCACTTCATTTGGACGAGTGTACCTCAAAATACGACGTTTCGGACGCTTGATTATCGATAGCAGATGCTTGACTACAATCTTCAGTGTTTTTGCTTTTGCATTTAGTACTTTTGTCTTTGTTCAGGCTTATTTTCTCTTTCTTCTATTAGAGTTGCTGTAGCTTTTGTATTCTTCTGTTACAGTACTTGATGCTGCAGAACTTTATTGAAATGGGTACCTCATATATTGGTGAAGCTTGGACTTTGAATATTTTAATACTTCATTCAAAATTACTTCTCCATTCATCCTAATGTTCTGTATTCTGATTAGACGCTTGGTTAGCTTCACTGAAAGCTTTTTAAATGAGATAAGATGCTTGGTTATCCACTGGGCACATTCACATGGCAGTTTAACTCGTTGCACTCTGACCAGTTAGCGTATTATGCTTCCTTGACCCTCTTAACGGCCGAATTAAGATTCGATGTCTTCAAGAAACTTATATATATGGATATTAGGTTTAATGAGACATCGGTTTCATCCAATTCGGACACCAATACTACAATTTATGGCCAATAGACGCTACAAAGGTATGACTGCCCAGGAACAGCAACACGTCACCAACTTACGGATACAATTTGACAAAGATAGAGATCGATTTCGCTCAGGACCTCTTCATGAGAGTTGCAGATATTTCTATGAACTTCCATAGATACCAAGATCGGTGCTTTTGAACACCTAAAGCTCTCGAAATTGTCGGCGGACGTTTGCATGTTTTGATTGCCATGAATAGTATCACGTCTACAGCTTGAAAAAGAAATTTCAATCTGATAGAGATTGATTCAGATCTATACTTCTTCTGGAAACATGTTGGTATTTATTTTAACTTTCTAACTAAACCAAGATCACTTCATTTGGACGAGTGTACGTCAAGATACGACGTTTCGGACGCTTGATTATCGGTAGCAGACGCTTGACTACAATCTTCAGTGTTTTTGCATTTGCACCTTTAGTACTTTTGTCTTTGTTCAGGCTTCTTTTCTCTTTCTTCTGTTAGAGTTGCTGAAGCTTTTGTATTCTTCTATTACAGTACTTGATGCTGCAGAACTTTATTGAAAAGGGTACCTCATATATTGGTGAAGCTTGGACCTTGAATATTTTAATACTTAATTCAAAATTACATCTCCATTCATCCTAATTTTTTGTATTCTGATTAGATGCTTGGCTAGCTTCACTGAACTCTTTTTAAATGAGATAAGATGCTTGGTTATCCACTGGGCACATTCAGAAGGCTGTTTAACTCGTTGCACCCTGACCAGTTAGCATATTATGCTTCCTTGACCCTCATAACGGTCGAATTAGGATTCGATGTCTTCAAGAAACTTGTATATATGGATATTAGGTTTAATGAGAGATTCGGTTTCATCCATTTCGGACACCTATACTGCAAGATATGGCCAATAGACGCTACAAAGGTATGACCGCCAGGAACAGCAACACGTCACCAACTTACGGATACAATTTGACAAAGATAGAGATCGATTTCGCTCAGGACCTCTTCATGAGAGTTGCAGATATTTCTAGGAACTTCCATAGATACCAAGATCGATGCTTTTGAACACCTAAAGCTCTTGAAATGGTCAGCGGACGCTTGCATGTTTTGATTGTCATGAACAGTATCACATCTACTGCTTGAAGAAGGAATTTCACTCTGATAGAGATTGATTCAGATCTCTACTTCTTCAGGAAACTTGTTGGTATTTATGTTATCTTTCAAACTAAACCAAGATCACTACATTTGGACGAGTGTACCTAAAAATACGACGTTTCGGACGCTTGATTATCGGTAGCAGACGCTTGACTACAATCTTCAGTGTTTTTGCTTTTGCACCATTAGTACTTTTGTCTTTGTTTAGGCTTCTTTTCTCTTTCTTCTGTTAGAGTTGATGAAGATTTTGTATTCTTCTATGACAATACTTGATGTTTCAGACCTTTATTGAAAAGTGTACCTCATTTGTTGGGGATGCTTGGACTTTGAATATTTTAAAACTTCATTCAAAATTGCTTCTCCATTCATCATAATGTTGTGTATTCTGATTAGACACTTGGTAAGCCTCACTGAATGCTTTTAAAATGAGATAAGACGCTTGATTATCCATTGGGCACAATCACAAGGCTGTTTAACTCGTAGCACTCTGAGCACTTGGCGTATTATGCTTCCTTGACCCTCTTAACGGCCGAATTAGGATTCGATGTCATGAAGAAACTTGTATATATGGATATTAGGTTTAATGAGACATCAGTTTCATCCAATTCGGACACCTATACAGCAAGATATGGCCAATAGACGCTACAAAGGTATGAATGCCAGGAATAGCAACACGTCACCAACTTACGAATACAATTTGGCAAAGATAGGGATCGATTTCGCTCAGGACCTCTTCATGAGAGTTGCAGATAATTCTATGAACTTCCATACATACCAAGATCGATGCTTTTCAACACCTACAGCTCTCGAAATTGTTAGCAGACGCTTTCATGTTTTGATTGTCATGAACAGTATCACATCTACAGCTTGAAGAAGGAATTTCACTCAGATAGAGATTGATTCAGATCTCTACTTATTCCCGAAACTTGTTGGTATTTATTTAATTTTCTAACTAAACCAAGTGATATTCATGTTATCTTTCTAACTAAGCCAAGATCACTTCATTTGGATGAGTGTACCTTAAAATACGACGTTTCGGACGCTTGATTATCGATAGCAGACGCTTGACTACAATCTTCACTGTTTTTGCTTTTGCACCTGTAGTACTTTTGTTTTTGTTCAGGTTTCTTTTCTCTTTCTTCTGTTAGAGTTGCTGAAGCTTTTGTATTCTTCTGTTACAGTACTTGATGCTACAGAACTTTACCGAAAAGGGTACCTCATATATTGGTGAAGCTTGGACTTTGAATATTTTAATACTTCATTCAAAACTACTTCTCCATTCATCCTAATGTTCTGTATTATGATTAGACGTTTTTTTAGCTTCATTGAACGCTTTTTAAATGAGATAAGATGCTTGGTTATCCACTGCGCACATTCATAAGGCTGTTTAACTCGTTGCACTCTGGCCAGTTAGCTTACTATGCTTCCTTGACCCTCTTAACGGCCGAATTCGGATTCGATGTCTTCAAGAAACTTGTCTATATGTATATTAGGTTTAATGAGACATCGGTTTCATCCAATTCGGACACCTATACTGCAAGATATGGCCAATAGACGCCACAAAGGTATGACTGTCAGGAACAGCAACACGCCACCAACTTACGGATACAATTTGACAAAAATAGACATCGATTTCCCTCAAGACCTCTTCATGAGAGTTGCATATAAATCTATAAACTTACATACATACCGAGATCGATGCTTTTGAACACCTAAAGCTCTCGAAATTGTCAACGGACGCTTGCATGTTTTGATTGTCATGAACAGTATCACATCTACAGCTTGAAGAACGAATTTCACTCTGATAGAGATTGATTCAGATCTCTACTTCTTCAGGAAACTTGTTGGTATTTATGTTATCTTTCTAACTAAACCAAGTTATATTTATGTTATCTTTCTAACTAAACCAAGATCACTTCATTTGGACGAGTGTACCTCAAAATACGACGTTTCGGACGCTTGATTATCGGTAGCAGACGCTTGACTACAATCTTCAGTGTTTTTGCTTTTGCACCATTAGTACGTTTTTCTTTGCTCAGGCTTCTTTTCTCTTTCTTATGTTAGAGTTGATGAACCTTTGTATTCTTCTCTTACAGTACTTGATGTTTCAGACCTTTACTGAAAAGTGTACCTCATTTGTTGGGGAATGTTGGACTTTTAATATTTTAATACTTCATTCAAAATTGATTCTCCATTCATTATAATGTTCTGTATTCTGATTAGATGCTTGGTTAGCCTCACTAAATGCTTTTAAAATGAGATAAGACGCTTGGTTATCCACTGGGCACATTCACAAGGCTGTTTAACTCATAGCACTCTGACCACTTAGCATATTATGCTTCCTTGACCCTCTTAACGGCCGAATTAGGATTCGATGTCTTCAAGAAACCTGTATATATGGATATTAGGTTTAGTGAGACATCGGTTTCATCCAATTAGGAAACCTATACTGCAAAATATGGCCAATAGACGCAACAAAGGTATGACTGTCAGGAACAACATCACGTCACCAACTTACGGATTCAATTTGGAAAAGATAGTGCTCGATTTCGCTCAGGACGTCTTCATGAGGGTTGCAGATATTGTTATGAACTTCCATAGATACCAAGATCGATGACTCTGAACACCTACAGCTCTCGAAATTGTCAGCAGACGCTTGCATGTTTTGATTATCATGAACAGTATCACATCTACAGCTTGAAGAAGAAATTTCACTCTGATAGAGATTGATTCAGATCTCTACTTCTTCAGGAAACTTGTTGGTATTTATGTTTTCTTTCTAACTAAACCAAGATCACTTCATTTGGACGAGTGTACCTCAAAATACAATGTTTCGGACGCTTGATTATCGGAAGCAGACGCTTGACTACAATCCTCAGTGTTTTGGCTTTTGCACCATTAGTAATTTTGTCTTTATTCAGGCTTCTTTTCCTATTTCTTATGTTAGAGTTGATGAAGCTTTTATATTCTTCTATTACAGTACCTGATGTTTCAGACCTTTATTGAAAAGTGTACCTCAATTGTTGGGGAATCTTGGACTTTTAATATTTTAATACTTCATTCAAAATTGCTTCTCCATTCATCATAATGGTTTGTATTCTGATTAGACGCTTGGTTGGCCTCACTGAATGCTTTTAAAATGAGATAAGGCGCTTGGTTATCCACTGGGCACATTCACAAGGCTGTTTAACTCGTAGCACTCTGACCACATAGCGGATTATGCTTCCTTGACCCACTTAACGGCCGAATTAGGATTCGATGTCTTCAAGAAACTTGTATATATGGATATTAGGTTTAATGAGCCATTGGTTTCATCCAATTCGGACACCTATAATGCAAGATATGGCCAATAGACGCTACAAAGGTATGACTGTAAGGAACAGCAACCCGTCACCAACTTACAGATAGAATTTGACAAAGATAGAGATCGATTTCGCTCAGGACCTCTTCATGAGAGTTGCAGATACTTCTATGAACTTCCATAGATACCAAGATCGATGCTTTTGAACACCTAAGGCTCCCGAAATTGTCAGCGGACGCTTGCATGTTTTGATTGTCATGAACAGTATCACATCTACAGCTTGAAGAAGGAATTTCACTCTGATAGAGATTGATTCAGATCTCTACTATAACGTCCCGATTTTCACGTTTTCTATTTCTTCAGTATTTTAATATCTTTATTTTATTTGAGGTCTTAGGAATCAAAATAAAATATTCTGAGACCATAGCCATGCTCGACGATATCGTAGGAAGCTACGATTAAGTTTTGAGTCGAAAACTCAAACGGAGTCCGGTCTGCGTTTTTACACTGACAGTATGATTTTACTGCTCAGAAGACCTCAGAAGTCGATTATCTACGTTTTGGTTAAAGTTCTTAAAAATTCAGAAAAATCAATTCCTGACCTTCGTTCGGGCGAAATCCTCAATCGGGTGACAAACGGAGCCACATATGGATTTACCGAGACTCGCCAACAGATAATCTTGATATCACATCATCCCAGGACACTTGGGAGAGTATGCCAGAGTCGTCATGACGTTCGGAAATATCTGGATGCAAAATGACCAAAATGCCCCTAACCTTAGTCTTTTACACTTTTACCATTATACCCTTTTGGCAAATGACCTTTTTACCCTTAAGTGAGATTTTAAGAGGCTGAACTCAGCCCCTCACTTCATCATTTTCGCACAGCCCCCTCCCTTTAGAGTTCCATAGTTGTTCTTGAGAGAAAACCCCATTGTTGGTCTTGAAGCTCCTTGAGTTTTTGTTGGAATCACTTGATTCCTTGAGCAATATTCCTTCATTTCAAGGTAAGATCACTTCTATGATCTCTTAGCTTATTGAATATTTCTTCATTTCAAGATCAATCTTCATTTTCATGAAAAGAATTTCTTAGATCCAAAACTTTGAAAATCCATAGGAAATTGTAGAAAAATCCTTTTGAGGTAAGACCAAGTTCTTTGAACTCACATCATCAATCTCTACCTAAAACCAAGAGCTTATGATTCAACTCTCATCATAGCTCAAAAAGCACTTTTGGCCGAACCCTACTTGAAGATGATGAATAGTGTTTTCATCAATTTTTGAGTTTTAACACTTGATTTCATCCTTAGTTTTCCTAATGCCTTTGAATCCATGAAATGGAAAACCAAAACCAATTCCTAACCTTTTTAACCTAGGGTGGCCGAAATCCTCTTTGTTAGAATAGTTGAGATTGGCTTTGATTGTTGTTTAATGTTGGATTGTTGTGTTGTTGTAGTTGTTGACGATTGCCAGGAGGTTCACAAACCGATCAACCGACTTTAATCCGGGAATCTGCTCATCAACAGGTATGGGGAGAAGAACCTCATCACACCAAGATAGTGGTGGTGAAGACGGTTGTTTAAGTTATGTGTGGGTGAAACCCTTTAGTTTGGGTTCACTTTTATGTGTTTTGTTAAGTTCTCATGGAGAACAAGATTGTCATGATGAATTTATGCTTTGGTATGTTGTAGTGTACTTTAGCATATGTTGATGAATGAGATGATTGAATGAAAAATCATTTTCATGTATGTTGGAAAACCTACTTTGATCACTAGATCAAGTATGGACTTTTATTGTTGATTATGAGACTATAATGTGTGATGGACTTGGATGTTTGATTATGATATAGTAATGTGTATTATGGTTATCATGCTTGTGTAAGTTTTGTGAGCCACACTTTGATTGGTTGATGAAGTAAAACTTCACATTGATTCCTAGTTGGCTATTAGCCATAACCTTGAGGAAAAGAAGGATATGAATAGTTCTTGGACAAGTCAAGTTTTGAGATAAAGAAAGTGTTTTCAATAACTTGTGTTTTTCAAAGAAAAACCCTAAGTGACTTTGAATGGAATTAAATCTCAAAGTGCTTTCACCAAAGTGAAACATGTTTTATACCTTATCCTTAGTCCATCTAGTTAATCAAGTGACTCAAAATGAGAAAAAAGTGGTTTCATGAGGAGAATCAAAATGGTTCCATAAGGTTAATGGCTTGTTTTAAGGCAACTTTTCGCCAAGCGAATTTACTTTCGCTAAGCGAAAACAGAGCAATTCTAAGTTGGGCATCACTGCCTCATTTTCGCTAAGCGAATTAATATTCGCTAAGCTAACCAAGCGAATTTCGCTATGCGAATTACGTCTCGCTGAGCGATCCAGAGAAGTCTCCAAAGGAGGTATAACCGCCTCCATTTCGCTAAGCGAAATTATACTCGCTAAGTGAATAAAGTGAAATTTCGCTACACGAATTCTGTTTCGCCGAGCGATCCAAAGGTGTTTCAAAAGAGGTGTAACCGCCTGTATTTTCGCTAAGCGAATACAATACATTTCGCTACGCGAAGGATGTTCCGCCGAGCGATCCAGAGGAGTTCCAAAGGAGGCATTATTGCTTCAATTTCGCTAAGCGAATGTAAATCCGCTAAGCGAATTCCATGTTTTCAGAAAATGCTAAAAATAGAGTAAGTTAGTGTTTCAAAAGTTGTTTCAAATCAAATGAGTTTTCAATTGAGAAGTTGTTCTGGTTTACAAACGTTTTGGGTTTTGAAACAGTAGTTCGATGACGGACCGGTGATTCGGATCCCGATCAGTCGTTCAGTTGTTTCAGTCTTGTGATGACTCGATCCCGGAGGAATCACGAGATTTATCCTGTGGATTAAAGGTTTTGTTTTCAAAAGACACGTATAGTTCCTAAGGGAGAGAACCTTAGTAAACTTCGAGGTTTATCCGGGGGGATAGACATTGCTTGATCGCATCTGCTTTGTGTAAGCATTGGCATTTCATTTGCATAGTCGCAAGGCCTTGAGCCTAGGAGTTGAGCTTACACCTTGATGCGGGTGCGAATCTTACGGTGACGATCTTCAATGGTCTTTTTGGAGGTATCAGGGTTGGAAGGGCTTACATGTGACCAGTTGGTAGCTCTTCTGGGTCGTGGCGAATCCGTGCAATACACTGATATCCTCTACTAGATGCCGTATTTTTCATGTTTGGTCGAGAGTGTTTCCGTAAAGCCAGATACGTGCACGTTACGAATGTTATAGCATCTTGCTCATGGCTGGCAGAAATCGGAACATGTCCTCCCATTCACTCTCTCCGAATGTTTTGTTAGCTCCATAGAGTAGGGGTCAGAGTAGTGCCCAGTGACATTGACATTGAGTCATATACATTGCATTGCATTGCATTGCATGGCTATTGATGTTTACATTTACTGTTATACATCGTTGTACTGTTTAAGAGCTGTTAACTGCTTAACATGATATTATGCTGTTACTGCTTAATATGTTTGACATTGAGAATTCTTGTAAGCATGTTTGGGTACGCTGTTACCCGGTGAGTCGTCCCGTTTTTACTACTGCTGTTTTGTTGTGTTGATGAACGGGAATCTCACCCATATCTGTTTGTTTTCTGTTGGTACTTGTTGTTGTTGTTTGAACAGATGGAGGTGACGATGGTTTAGCCCAGTAGTTTCCTTGAGCCCTGAGGCGGACCTTCTTTTTGTGGTTTAGTTTTGTTGTCGGCCGGACTACGTCAGTTTTGTAGTACCTTTTGGGAGCTACGACTCCTAGTACTTATTGTATCTTTCTTATGTCAGTTATACATTAGACCTATGTCTGTATAGTATTATTTCTTTTTCTGTTTATGTCCCTATATTTATTATGCCTTATGTTCTAGAAATGCATGGCGGGACCTAAGTTCGTTATTAGTATTATTTATCGTTACTAAATCCCATTGCATCTTGTGAAAAGAAAAGAAAAAGAAAACCGTATTTTTTGCATTAATAAATATTTTCGGCCTTATAAACGTTCGGGAATGTGACACTCAGGAAAGGGTGTTGCAATTATTTGGTATCAGAGCTGGCCGAGTCTTTTTGGGGTTTGTAGGTTATGGTCTGTTTTGTTTGTGTTGTGTTCTTTGTGTGTTTCTCTGTTCTTTGCTTTAGTTATGTTGTGGTTCTTGAGTTTGACAGTTCTGGTTTTGAAGGTAGCAATGGCTGCTCAAAACCTAACTGCTGCTGTGCACGCCATACGGGAAATTGCTGCTGTGCACGCCATACCAAGGACAAGCGGGTACAGAATTCTGGACCGAGCAAGTTCCAGAGAGGAAGCGGTGGTCGAGACAACAAATCTCGATGGAAGCCCTATGCAAAGCAACAAGAGCGACAACAACGTTCTATTGGAGGAAGCAGTGGGAGTTTCAGTCAGTCTGGAAATGCCCCAACCAAGTGCATGAAGTGTGGGAAGAGTAACCACATCACCAGAGATTGTTTGATCAAAGGGGATTATCTGCTTCAAGTGTGGGAAGCCGGGACATATCTCACGTGAATGCATGCAACCAAAATTGGAACATTCTTTCAACAATGTCCAAGCTGCAAGGCCTAAGATGAAGGGCAGAGTCTACACTATGGGTGGTGCTGAAGCTTCTCAGAATGAAGACTTGATCCAAGGTCAGTGTGTCATGGGAGGTAAAACCTTAACTTTACTGTTTGATTCAGCCGCAACGCATTCCTTTATTGCCTATGACTGTGTGAATCTGTTGGGATTACCTGTGTCTTCTTTACATTTTGATTTGGTAATTTCTACGCCTGCTGTAAAGCCTGTTATAACTGATAAAGTTTGTTTGAACTGTTCTATTTCTATTAAGGATAGAACATTTTTGATTGATTTGATCTGTTTGCCTCTTTCGCAAATGGATGTAATCTTAGGAATGGATTGGTTGTCTTCTAATCATATCCTATTGGACTGTGCAAATAAAACCTTAGTTTTCCCTAGTTGTGAGAATTCTGGATTTTTGACTGCCAACCAAGTAAATGCTTCTTTGAGAGAAGGAGCTCAAGGATACATGTTACTATCTTCTTTGGAGGTCAAGAGCGAGCTAGTCTTAGAGCGCATACCTGTCGTGAATGAGTTTCCGGAAGTCTTTCCTGAAGACGTACCAGGTTTGCCGCCAGTTCGGGACATCGAGTTTGCGATTGATCTTGTGCCAAGAACAGGACCAGTGTCTATGGCACCGTATCGTATGGCACCTGCTGAGTTGGAAACCTTGAAGGAACAGTTGGTAGACTTATTGGGGAAGCAGTCTGTTAGACCCAGTGTGTCGCCGTGGGGAGCACCTGTGCTGTTGGTGAAAAAGAAAGATGGAACATCTCGTTTATGTGTGGATTATCGCCAGTTCCGAGGATAGATGACTTGATGGATCAGTTGAGGGGAGCGGCAGTTTTCTCCAAGATTGATTTGCGATCGGGTTATCACCAGATTCATGTGAAGGCAGAAGATATACCGAAGACAGCGTTTCGAACACGCTATGGGCACTACGAGTATCTTGTGATGCCATTTGGTCTGACGAATGCTCCAGCTATATTCATGGATTATATGAATAGGATCTTTCGTCTATACCTAGATCAGTTTGTCGTTGTCTTCATAGATGACATACTTATCTATTCGCGAGACCAGGAAGAACATGATGAACATCTTAGTGTGGTTCTTCAAGTTCTGAAAGAGAAACAGTTGTATGCAAAACTGTCCAGGTGTGAGTTTTGGCTCGACGAAGTGCAGTTTTTGGGTCATGTAATTTCAAAGGAAGGAATTGCGGTAGATCCGTCGAAAGTCGAAGCAGTTCTTGAGTGGGAAAGACCAACCACAGTGGCCGAGATACGCAGTTTTGTGGGTTTGGCTGGGTATTATCGGAGGTTTATCGAGGGATTTTCTAAGATTGTAGGACCTCTTACCCAATTGACGAGGAAGGACAAAGCGTTTGAATGGACTGAAGCCTGTGAGTAAAGTTTTCAGGAGCTGAAGAAGAGGCTGACTACATCACCAGTGTTGATATTGCCAGATCCAAGCGAATCTTTTGAAGTGTACTGTGACGCTTCATACCAGGGGTTAGGCTGTGTTCTGATGCAGAATCGGAAGGTGGTAGCGTATGCCTCAAGACAGTTGAAAGTGCACGAGAAGAATTACCCAACTCATGATCTGGAGTTAGCAGCAGTAGTCTTTGCGTTGAAGATTTGGAGGCACTACTTGTATGGTTCGACATTCAATGTCTTCAACGATCATAAGAGCTTGAGGTACCTGTTCGATCAGAAAGAGCTCAACATGAGGCAAAGACGGTGGCTGGAATTTTTGAAGGACTATGACTTCCAGTTATAGTATCATCCGGGAAAAGCTAATGTGGTAGCGGATGCCCTGAGTAGAAAAGTGTTACATGTGTTTGCCATGATGGTTAAGGAACACAAGCTGTTGGAACAGTTCAGAGATATGCATCTGTCCGTGGTTAGTATGCCAGGAAGACTATGTGTGGGTATGGTTACAGTATCTTGTGATCTGATGGATCAGATTCGGGAGAAACAAGTATACGACCAGTATCTAGAGAAAGAGCGAAGGAATCTAAAGAAAGGGATGACGTCGGAATACAAGGAAGGAGTAGATGGGATCCTAAGACGAGGAGAACGAGTTTGTGTGCCAAAAAACCCAGAGATAAGAAGGTTAATTCTGGACGAAGCTCATAGTACCAAGTTGAGTATGCATCCAGGGTCAACCAAGATGTACCAAGACCTGAAGCGGTTGTTTTGGTGGCAAGGCATGAAAAGAGATGTAGCTGATTATGTGGCATCTTGCTTAGTGTGTCAGAAAGCAAAGGTTGAACATCAGAGGCCAGCTGGAATGTTACTTCCGTTGGATATCCCAGAGTGGAAGTGGGACAGCATAGCAATGGATTTCGTGACGTGTTTGCCAAGGACACCTAAAGGATACGATTCCATTTGGGTTATAATTGATAGGCTTACGAAATCAGCTCATTTTCTACCGATTAATCTCAAGTATTCTATGGAAAAGCTTACTCAGATTTATATCAGTGAGATTGTGAGATTGCATGGAGTACCTTCAAGTATCATATCGGATAGAGACCCGCGTTTTACTTCGCGTTTTTGGCAAAGTTTACATGAAGCTTTAGGAACGAAGTTACGACTAAGTTCGGCTTACCATCCTCAAACTGATGGACAATCGGAAAGGACGATTCAGTCTTTAGAGGATCTGTTGAGGGCGTGTGTATTGGAACATGCCGGAAGTTGGGAGAATTTTCTACCGTTGATAGAGTTTACCTACAACAACAGTTATCATTCGAGTATCGGGATGGCACCCTACGAAGCCTTATATGGACAAAGTTGCAGAACACCTTTGTGTTGGTACCAAGATGGAGAAAGTGCTTCATTAGGACCTGAACTAGTGCAACAAACGACTGAGAAGGTAAAACTGATTCAAGAAAAGATGAGGATAACTCAGAGCCGACAGAAGAGTTATGCGGATAAAAGACGTAGGCCACTTGAATTCGAGGAAGGGGATCATGTGTTTTTGAGAGTCACTCCGATGACTGGGGTGGGCAGGGTCCTGAAGTCCAGAAAACTCACTCCAAAATTCATTAGACCTTATCAAATTCTTCGTCGGATAGGTCCAGTAGCTTACCAAATAGCTTTACCGAATTTTCTATCCAATCTTCATAATGTTTTTCATGTTTCGCAATTTCGAAAGTATATTCATGATCCCAATCACGTCATAGAGTCTGATTCAATACAGCTAAAGGATAACCTAACCTATGAGACATTGCCGGTTAAGATCGAGGAAGGGAGGGTAAAGAAACTGCGAGGGAAGGAGATAGCTTTGGTCAAAGTTATCTGGAACGAGACTACAGGTGTTGCTACCTGAGAAAGGGAAGAGGACATGCAACAACAGTATCCGAGTTTGTTTTAAGAGGTACGTATAATTTCGAGGACGAAATTCTTTTAAGAGGGGTAGGAATGTAACGCCCCGATTTTCACGTTTTCTATTTCTTCAGTATTTTAATGTCTTTATTTTATTTGAGGTATTAGGAATCAAAATAAAATATTCTGAGACCATAGTCATGCTCGACGATATCGTAGGAAGCTGACAGATAATTACTCAAACAAAGTCCGGTCTACGTTTTTACACTGACAGTATGATTTTATTACTCAGAAGACCTCAGATGGACTCGTGAACGAGACAATAAGTCTTAGAATTCGATTATCTACGTTTTGGTGTAATTTTGTAAAAATTTCAGAAAAATCACTTCCTGACCTTTGTTCGGACGAAATCCTCAATCGGATGACGAACAGAGCCACATATGGATTTACCGGGACTCGCCAACAGATAATCTTGATATCACATCATCCCAGGACACTTGGGAGAGTATGCCAGAGTCGTCATGACGTTCGGAAATATCTGGACGTAAAATGACCAAAATGCCCCTAACCTTAGTCTTTTACACTTTTACCATTATACCCTTTTGGCAAATGACCTTTTTACCCTTAAGTGAGCTTTTAAGAGGCTGAACTCAGCCCCTCACTTCATCATTTTCGCACAGCCCCCTCCCTTTAGAGTTCCATAGTTGTTCTTGAGAGAAAACCCCATTGTTGGTCTTGAAGCACCTTGAGTTTTTGTTGGAATCACTTCATTCCTTGAGCAATCTTCCTTCATTTCAAGGTAAGATCACTTCTATGATCTCTTAGCTTCTTGAATCTTTCTTTATTTCAAGATCAATCTTCATTTTCATGAAAATAATTTCTTAGATCCAAAACTTTGAAAATCCATAGGAAATTGTAGAAAAATCCTTTTGAGGTAAGACCAAGTTCTTTGAACTCACATCATTAATCTCTACCTAAACCCAAGAGCTTATGATTCAACTCTCCATAGCTCAAACAGCACTTTTGGCCGAACCCTACTTGAAGATGATGAATAGTGTTTTCATCAATTTTTGAGTTTTAACACTTGATTTCATCCTTAGTTTTCCTAATGCCTTTGAATCCATGAAATGGAAAACCAAAACCAATTCCTAACCTTTTTAACCTAGGGTGGCCGAAATCCTCTTTGTTAGAATAGTTGAGATTTGCTTTGATTGTTGTTTAATGTTGGATTGTTGTGTTGTTGTAGTTGTTGACGATTGCCAGGAGGTTCACAAACCGATCAACCGACTTTGATCCGGGAATCTGCTCATCAACAGGTATGGGGAGAAGAACCTCATCACACCAAGATGGTGGTGGTGAAGATGGTTGTTTAAGTTATGTGTGGATGAAACCCTTTAGTTTGGGTTCACTTTTATGTGTTAAGTTTTGTTAAGTTCTCATGGAGAACAAGATTGTCATGATGAGTTTATGCTTTGGTATGTTGTAGTGTGCTTTAGCATATGTTGATGAATGAGATGATTCAATGAAAAACCATTTTCATGTATGTTGAAAAACCTACTTTGATCACTAGATCAAGTATGGACTTTTATTGTTGATTATGAGACCATAATGTGTGATGGACTTGGATGTTTGATTATGATGTAGTGATGTGTATTATGGTTATCATGATTGTGTAAGTTTTGTGAGCCACACTTTGATTGGTTGATGAAGTAAAACTTCACATTGATTCCTAGTTGGCTATTAGCCATGACCTTGAGGAAAGGAAGGATATGAATAGTTCTTGGACAAGTCAAGTTTTGAGGTAAAGAAAGTGTTTTTAATAACTTGTGTTTTTCAAAGAAAAACCCCAAGTTACTTTGAATGGAATTAAATCTCAAAGTGCTTTCACCAAAGTGAAACATGTTTTATACCTTATCCTTAGTCCATCTAGTTAATCAAGTGACTCAAAATGAGAAAAAAGTGGTTTCATGAGGAGAATCAAAATGGTTCCATAAGGTTAATGTCTTGTTTTAAGGCAACTTTTCGCTAAGCGAATTTACTTTCGCTAAGCGAAAACAGAGGAATTCTAAATTGGGCATCACTGCCTCATTTTGGCTAAGCGAATTAATATTCGCTAAGCTAACCGTACGAATTTCGCTATGCGAATTACGTCTCGCTGAGCGATCCAGAGAAGTCTCCAAAGGAGGTATAACCGCCTCCATTTCACTAAGCGAAATTATACTCGCTAAGCGAATAAAGTGAAATTTCGCTACACGAATTCTGTTTCGCCGAGTGATCCAAAGGTGTTTCAAAAGAGGTGTAACCGCCTGTATTTTCGCTAAGCGAATGCAATACATTTCGCTACGCGATGGATGTTCCGCCGAGCAATCCAGAGGAGTTCCAAAGGAGGCATTATTGCTTCAATTTCGCTAAGCGAATGTAAATCCGCTAAGCGAATTCCATGTTTCAGAAAATGCTAAAAATAGAGTAAGTTAGTGTTTCAAAAGTTGTTTCAAATCAAATGAGTTTTCAATTGAGAAGTTGTTCTGGTTTACAAACGTTTTGGGTTTTGAAACAGTAGTTCGATGATGGACCAGTGATTCGGATCCCGATCAGTCGTTCAGTTGTTTCAGTCTTGTGATGACTCGATCCCGGAGGAATCACGAGATTTATCTTGTGGATTAAAGGTTTTGTTTTCAAAAGACACGTATAGTTCCTAAGGGAGAGAACCTTAGTAAACTTCGAGGTTTATCCGGGGGATAGACATTGCTTGATCTCATCTGCTTTGTGTAAGAATTGGCATTTCATTTGCATAGTCGTAAGGCCTTGAGCCTAGGAGTTGAGCTTACACCTTGATGCGGGTGCGAATCTTACGGTGGCGATCTTCAATGGTCTTTTTGGAGGTATCAGGGTTGGAAGGGCTTACATGTGACCAGTTGGTAGCTCTTCTGTGTCGTGGCGAATCCGTGCAATACACTAATATCCTCTACTAGATGCCGTACTTTTCATGTTTGGTTGAGAGTGTTTCCGTAAAGCCAGATACGTGCACGTTACGAATGTTGTAGCATCTTGCTCATGGCTGGCAGAAACCGGAACATATCCTCCCATTCACTCTCTCTGAATGTTTTGTTAGCTCCATGGAGTAGGGGTCAGAGTAGTACCCAGTGACATTGACATTGAGTCATATACATTGCATTGCATTGCATGGCTATTGATGTTTACATTTACTGTTATACATCGTTGTACTGTTTAAGAGTACCCTTATTTCATGCTGTTAACTGCTTAACATGATATTATGCTGTTACTGCTTAATATGTTCGACATTGAGAATTCTTGTAAGCATGTTGGGTATGCTGTTACCCGGTGAGTCGTCCCGCTTTTACTACTGCTGTTTTGTTGTGTTGATGAACGGGAATATCACCCATATCTGTATGTTTTCTATTGGTACTTGATGTTGCTGTTTGAACAGATGGAGGTGACGATGGTTCAGCCCAGTAGTTTCCTTGAGCCCTGAGGCGGACCTTGTTTTTGTGGTTTAGTTTTGTTGTTGGCCGGACTACGTCAGTTTTGTAGTACCTTTTGGGAGCTACGACTCCTAGTACTTATTGTATCTTTCTTATCTCAGTTATACATTAGACCTATGTCTGTATATAGTATTATTTCTTTTTCTGTTTATGTCCCTATATTTATTATGCCTTATGTTCTAGAAATGCATGGCGAACCTAAGTTCGTTATTAGTATTATATATCGTTACTAAATCCCATTGCATCTTGTGAAAAGAAAACAAAAAGAAAACCGTATTTTCCGCATTAATAAATATTTTTGGCCTTATAAACGTTCGGGAATGTGACACTCAGGAAAGGGTGTTGCATCTACGTCTTCAGGAAACTTGTTGGTATTTATGTTATCTTTCTAAATAAACCAAGAACACTTCATTTGGACGAGTGTACCTCAAAATACGACGTTCCGGACGCTTGATTATCGGTAGCAGACGCTTGACTACAATCCTCAGTGTTTTGGCTTTTGCACCATTAGTACTTTTGTCTTTATTCAGGCTTCTTTTCTCTTTCTTCTGTCAGAGTTGATGAAGCTTTTGTATTCTTCTATTACAGTACTTGATGTTTCAGACCTTTATTGAAAAGTATACCTCATTTGTTGGGGAATCTTGGACTTTTAATATTTTAATACTTCAATCAAAATTGCTTCTCCATTCATCATAATGTTGTGTATTCTGATTAGACGCTTGGTTAGCCTCACTGAATGCTTTTAAAATGAGATAAGACGCTTGGTTATCCACTGGGCACATTCACAAGGCTGTTTAACTCATAGCACTCTGACCACTTAGCGTATTATGCTTCCTTGACCCTCTTAACGGCCGAATTAGGATTCGATGTCTTCAATAAACTTGTATATATGGATATTAGGTTTAATGAGACATCGATTTCATCCAATTCGGACACCTGTACTGCAAGATATGGCCAATAGATGCTACAAGGGTATGACTATCGGGAACAGCGTCACGTCACCCACTTATGGATACAATTTGGAAAAGATAGAGATCGATTTCGCTCAGGACCTCTTCATGAGAGTTGTAGATATTTCTACGAACTTCCATAGATACCAAGATCGATGCTTTTGAACACCTAAAGCTCTCAAAATTGTCAGCGGACGCTTGCATGTTTTGACTGTCATAAACAGTATCACATCTACAGCTTGAAGAAGGAATTTCACTCTGATAGAGATTGATTCTGATATCTACTTCTTCAAGAAACTTGTTGGTATTTTTTTCATTTGATAACTAAACCAAGTGATATTTATGTTATCTTTCTAACTAAACCAAAATCACTTCATTTGGACGAATGTACCTCAAAATACGACGTTTCAGACGCTTATTTATCGGTAGCAGACGCTTGACTTCAATCTTCAGTGTTTTTCCTTTTGCTCCATTAGTACTTTTTTCTTTGTTCAGGCTTCTTTTCTCTTTCTTCTATTAGAGATGATGAAGCTTTTGTATTCTTCTCTTACAGTACTTGATATTTCAGACCTTTATTGAAAAGGGTACCACATTTGTTGGGGAAGCTTGGTCTTTGAATATTTTAATACTTCATTCAAAATTACTTCTCCATTCATCCTAATGTTTTGTATTCTGATTAGGCGCTTGGTTAGCTTCACTGAATGCTTTTTAAATGAGATAAGATGCTTGGTTATCCACTGGGCACATTCACAACGCTGTTTAACTCGTTGAACTCTGACCAGTTAGCGTATTATGCTTCCTTGACCCTCTTAACGGCCGAATTAGGATTCGATGTCTTCAAGAAACTTGTATATATGGATATTAGGTTTAATGATACATCAGTTTCATCCAATTCGGACACCTATACTGCAAGATATGGCCAATAGACGCTACAAAGGTATGACTGTCAGGAACAGCAACACGTCACCAACTTACGAATACAATTTGATGAAGATAGAGATTGATTTCGCTCAGGACCTCTTCATGAGAGTTGTAGATATTTCTACGAACTTCCATAGATACCAAGATCGATGCTTTTGAACACCTAAAGCTCTCAAAATTGTCAGCGGACGCTTGCATGTTTTGACTGTCATAAACAGTATCACATCTACAGCTTGAAGAAGGAATTTCACTCTGATAGAGATTGATTCTGATATCTACTTCTTCCAGAAACTTGTTGGTATTTTTTTCATTTGATAACTAAACCAAGTGATATTTATGTTATCTTTCTAACTAAACCAAAATCACTTCATTTGGACGAATGTACCTCAAAATACGACGTTTCAGACGCTTATTTATCGGTAGCAGACGCTTGACTTCAATCTTCAGTGTTTTTCCTTTTGCTCCATTAGTACTTTTTTCTTTGTTCAGGCTTCTTTTCTCTTTCTTCTATTAGAGATGATGAAGCTTTTGTATTCTTCTCTTACAGTACTTGATATTTCAGACCTTTATTGAAAAGGGTACCACATTTGTTGGGGAAGCTTGGTCTTTGAATATTTTAATACTTCATTCAAAATTACTTCTCCATTCATCCTAATGTTTTGTATTCTGATTAGGCGCTTGGTTAGCTTCACTGAATGCTTTTTAAATGAGATAAGATGCTTGGTTATCCACTGGGCACATTCACAACGCTGTTTAACTCGTTGAACTCTGACCAGTTAGCGTATTATGCTTCCTTGACCCTCTTAACGGCCGAATTAGGATTCGATGTCTTCAAGAAACTTGTATATATGGATATTAGGTTTAATGATACATCAGTTTCATCCAATTCGGACACCTATACTGCAAGATATGGCCAATAGACGCTACAAAGGTATGACTGTCAGGAACAGCAACACGTCACCAACTTACGAATACAATTTGATGAAGATAGAGATTGATTTCGCTCAGGACCTCTTCATGAGAGTTGCGGATATTTCTATGAACTTCCATAGATACCAAGATCGATGCTTTTGAACACTCAAAGCTCTCGAAATTTTCAGCGGACGCTTGCATGTTTTGATTGTCACGAACAATATCACATCTATAGCTTGAAGAAGGAATTTCACTATGATAGAGATTGATTCAGATCTCTACTTCTTCAGGAAACTTGTTGGTATTTATGTTATATTTCTAACTAAACCAAGATCACTTCATTTGGATGAGTGTACCTCAAAATACAACGTTTCGGACGCTTGATTATCGGTAGCAAACGCTTGACTACAATCTTCAGTGTTTTTGCTTTTCCACCATTAGTACTTTTTTCTTTGTTCAGGCTTCTTTTCTTTTTCTTCAGTTAGAGTTGATGAAGCTTTTGTATTCTTCTCTTACAATACTTGATATTTCAGACCTTTATTGAAAAGGGTACCTCATTTGTTGGGGAAGCTTGGCCTTTGAATATTTTAATACTTCATTCAAAATTGCTTCTCCATTCATCATAATTTTGTGTATTCTGATTAGACGCTTGGTTGGCCTCACTGAATGCTTTTAAAATGAGATAAGACTGTTGGTTATCCACTGTGCACATTCACAAGGCTGTTTAACTCGTAGCACTCTGACCACTTAGTGTATTATGCTTCCTTGACCCTCTTAACGGCAGAATTAGGATTCGATGTCTTCAAGAAACTTGTATATATGGATATTACGTTTAATGAGACAGTGGTTTCATCCAATTTGGACACCTATACTGCAAGATATGGCCAATAGACGCTACAAAGGTATGACTGTCAGGAACAGCATCACGACACCAACTTACGGATACAATTTGGGAAAGATAGAGGTCGATTTCGCTCTGGACCTCTTCATGAGAGTTGCAGATATTTCTATGAACTTCCATAGATACCCAGATCGATGCTTTTGAACACCTACAGCTCTTGAAATTGTCAGCAGACGCTTGCATGTTTTGATTGTCATGAATAGTATCACATCTACAGCTTGAAGAAGGAATTTCACTCTGATAGAGATTGATTCAGATCTCTACTTCTTCAAGAAACCTGTTGGTATTTATGTTATTTTCTAACTAAACCAAGTGATATTTATGTTATCTTTCTAACTAGACCAAGATCACTTCATTTGGACCAGTGTACCTCAAAATACGACGTTTCGGATGCTTGATTATCGATAGCAGACGCTTGACTACAATCTTCTGTGTTTTTGCTTTTGCACCTTTAGTACTTTTGTCTTTGTTCAGGCTTCTTTACTCTTTCCTCTGTTAGAGTTGCAGAAGCTTTTGTATTCTTCTATTATAGTACTTGATGCTGTAGAACTTTATTGAAAAGGGTACCTCATATATTAGTGAAGCTTGGACTTTGAATATTTTAATACTTCATTCAAAATTACTTCTCCCTTCATCCTAATGTTTTGTATTCTGATTAGACGCTTGCCTAGCTTCACTGAATGCTTTTTAAATGAGATAAGATGCTTGGTTATCCACTGGGCACATTCACAAGGCTGTTTAACTTGTTGAACTCTGACCAGTTAGCGTATTATGCTTCCTTGACCCTCTTAACGACCGAATTAGGATTCGATGTCTTCAAGAAACTTGTATATATGGATATTAGGTTTAATGAGACATCAGTTTCATCCAATTTAGACACCTATAATGCAAGATATGGCCATAGACGCTACAAAGGTATGACTGTAAGGAACAGCAACCGGTCACCAACTTATGGATACAATTTGACAAAGATAGAGATCGATTTCGTTCAGGACCTCTTCATGAGAGTTGGAGATATTTCTATGAACTTCCATAGATACCAAGATCGTTGCTTTTGAAAACCTAAAGCTCTCGAAATTATCAGCGGACGCTTGCATGTTTTGATTGTCATGAACAGTATCACATCTACAGCTTGAAGAAGGAAATTCACTCTGATAGAGATTGATTCAGATCTCTACTTCATCAGGAAACTTGTTGGTATTTATGTTATCTTTATAACTAAACCAAGATCACTTCATTTGGATGAGTATACCTCAAAATACGACGTTTCGGACGCTTGATTACCGGTAGCAGACGCTTGACTACAATCTTCAGTGTTTTTGCTTTTTCACCATTAGTACTTTTTTCTTTGTTCAAGCTTCTTGTCTCTATCTTCTGTTAGAGTTGATGAATCTTTTGTATTCTTCTCCTACAGTACTTGATATTTCAGACCTTTATTGAAAAGGGTACCTCATTTGTCGGGTAAGCTTGGTCTTTGAATATTTTAATACTTCATTCAAAATTTCTTCTCCATTCATCATAATGTTGTGTATTCTGATTAGACGCTTGGTTAGCCTCACTGAGTGCTTTTAAAATGAGATAAGACGCTTGGTTATCCACTGGGCACATTCACAAGGCTGTTTAACTCGTAGCACTCTGACCACTTAGCGTATTATGCTTCCTTGACCCTCTTAACAGCCGAATTAGGATTCGATGTCTTCAAGAAACTTGTATATATGGATATTAGGTATAATCAGACATCGGTTTCATCCAATTCGGACACCTATACTGCAAGATATGGCCAATAGACGCTACAAAGGTATGACTGTCAGGAACAGAAATCCGTCCCCAACTTACGGATAAAATTTGACAAAGATAGATATCGATTTCGCTCAGGACCTCTTCATGAGAGTTGAAGATATTTCTATGAACTTCCATAGATACCAAGATCGATGCTTTTGAACGCCTACAGCTCTCGAAATTGTCAGCAGACGCTTGCATGTTTTGATTGTCATGAACAGTATCACATCTACAGCTTGAAGAAGGAATTTCACTCTGATAGAGATTAATTCAGATCTCTACTTCTTCAGGAAACTTGTTGGTATTTATGTTACTAGCAAACTGAACCAAGTGATATTTATGTTATCTTTCTAACTAAACCAAGATCACTTCATTTGGACGAGTGTACCTCAAAATACGACGTTTCGAACGATTGATTATCGATAGCGGACGCTTGACTACAATCTTCAGTGTTTTTGCTTTTGCACCTTTAGTACTTTTGTCTTTGTTCAGGCTTCTTTTCTCTTTCTTCTGTTAGAGTTTCTGAAGCTTTTGTATTCTTCTATTACAGTACTTGACGTTGCAGAACTTTATTGAAAAGGGTACCCCTTATTTTGGTGAAGCTTGGACTTTTACTATTTTAATACTTCATTCAAAATTACTTCTCCATTCATCCTAATGTTCTGTATTCTGATTAGACACTTGGTTAGCTTCACTGAACGCTTTTTAAATGAGATAAGATGCTTGGTTATCCACTGGGCACATTCACAAGGCTGTTTAACTCGTTGCACTCTGACCAGTTAGCGTATTATGCTTCCTTGCCCTCTTAACGGTCGAATTTGGATTCGATGTCTTCAAGAAACTTGTATATATGGATATTAGGTTTAATGAGACATCGGTTTCATCCAATTCGGACACCTATAGCGCAAGATATGGGCAACAGAAGCTACAAACGTATGACTGTCAGGAACAGCAACACGTCACCAACTTACAGATACAATTTGAAAAAGATAGAGATTGATTTCACTCAGAAACCTTTCGTGAGAGTTGCAGATATTTCTACGAACTTCCGTAGATACCAAGATCGATGCTTTTGAACACCTAAAGCTCTCGAAATTGTCAGTGGACGCTTGCATGTTTTGAATGTCATGAACAGTATCACATCTACCGCTTCAAGAAGGAATTTCACTCTGATAGTGATTGATTCAGATCTCTACTTCTTCAGGAAACTTGTTGGTATTTCGGTTATTTTCTAACTAAACCAATTTATATTTCTGCTATCTTTCTAACTAAACCAAGATCACTTCATTTGGACGAGTGTACCTCAAAATACGACGTTTCGGACGACTGATTATCGATAGCCGACGCGTGACTACAATCTTCTGTGTGTTTGCTTTTGCACCTTTAGTACTTTTGTCTTTGTTCAGGCTTCTTTTATCTTTCTTCTGTTAGAGTTGCTGAAACTTTTGTATTCTTCTGTTACAATACTTGATGCAACAGAACTTTATTGAAAAGGGAACCTCATATTTTGGTGAAGCTTGGACTTTGAATATTTTAATACTTCATTCAAAATTACTTCTCCTTTCATCCAAATGTTATGTATTCTGATTAGATGCTTGGTTATCTTCACTGAACGCTTTTTAAATGAGATAAGATGCTTGGTTATCCACTGGGCACATTCACAACTGTTTAACTCGTTGCACTCTGACCAGTTAGCGTATTAAGCTTCCTTGACCCTCTTAAAAGCCGAATTAGGATTCGATGTCTTCAAGAAGCTTGTATTTATGGATATTAGGTTTAATTAGACATCGGTTTCATCCAATTCGGACTCCTATAGTGCAAGATATGGCCAATAGACGCTACAAAGTTATGACTGTCAGGAACAGCAACACGTCACCAGCTTACGGATACAATTTGACAAAGATAGAGATCGATTTCGCTCAGGACCTCTTCATGAGAGTTGCAGATATTTCTTTGAACTTCCATAGATACCAAGATCGATGCTTTTGAACACTTAAAGCTCTCAAAATTTTCAGCGGACGCTTGCATGTTTTGATTGTCATGAACAATATCACATCTATAGCTTGAAGAAGGACTTTCACTGTGATAGAAATTGATTCAGATCTCCACTTCTTCAGCAAACTTGTTGGTATTTATGTTATCTTTCTAACTAAACCAAGATCACTTCATTTGGATGAGTGTACCTCAAAATACAACGTTTCGGACGCTTGATTATCGGTAGTAGACGCTTGACTACAATCTTCAGTGTTTTTGCTTTTCCACCATTAGTACTTTTTTCTTTGTTCAGGCTTCTTTTCTTTTTCTTTTGTTAGAGTTGATGAAGCTTTTGTATTCTTCTCTTACAGTACTTGATATTTCAGACCTTTATTGAAAAGGGTACCTCATTTGTTGGGGAAGCTTGGTCTTTGAATATTTTAATACTTCAATCAAAATTGCTTCTCCATTCATCATAATGTTGTGTATTCTGATTCGACGCTTGGTTGGCCTAACTGAATGCTTTTAAAATGAGATAAGACGCTTGGTTATCCACTGGACACATTCACAAGGCTGTTTAACTCGTAGAACTCTGACCACTTAGCGCATTATGCTTCCTTGACCCTCTTAACGGTCGAATTAGGATTCGATGTCTTCAAGAAACTTGTATATATGGATATTAGGTTTAATGAGACAGCGGTTTCTTCCAATTTGGACACCTATACTGCAAGATATGGCCAATAGACGCTACAAAGGTATGACTGTCAGGAACAGCATCACGACACCAACTTACGGATACAATTTGGGAAAGATAGAGGTCGATTTCGCTCTGGACCTCTTCTTCTATGAACTTCCACAGATACCCAGATCGGTGCTTTTGAACACCTATAGCTCTCGAAATTGTCAGCAGACGCTTGCATGTTTTGATTGTCATGAATAGTATCACATCTACAGCTTGAAGAAGGAATTTCACTCTGATAGAGATTGATTCAGATCTCTACTTCTTCAAGAAACCTGTTGGTATTTATGTTATTTTCTAACTAAACCAAGTGATATTTATGTTATCTTTCTAACTAGACCAAGATCACTTCATTTGGACCAGTGTACCTCAAAATACGACGTTTCGGATGCTTGATTATCGATAGCAGACGCTTGACTACAATCTTCTGTGTTTTTGCTTTTGCACCTTTAGTACTTTTGTCTTTGTTCAGGCTTCTTTACCCTTTCCTCTGTTAGAGTTGCAGAAGCTTTTGTATTCTTCTGTTATAGTACTTGATGCTGCAGAACTTTATTGAAAAGGGTACCTCATATATTGGTGAAGCTTGGACTTTGAATATTTTAATACTTCATTCAAAATTACTTCTCCCTTCATCCTAATGTTTTGTATTCTGATTAGACGCTTGGTTAGCTTCACTGAATGCTTTTTAAATGAGATAAGATGCTTGGTTATCCACTGGGCACATTCACAAGGCTGTTTAACTCGTTGCACTTTGACCAGTTAGCGTATTATGCTTCCTTGACCCTCTTAACGACCGAATTAGGATTCGATGTCTTCAAGAAACTTGTATATATGGATATTAGGTTTAATGAGACATCAGTTTCATCCAATTTAGACACCTATAATGCAAGATATGGCCATAGACGCTACAAAGGTATGACTGTAAGGAACAGCAACCGGTCACCAACTTACGGATACAATTTGACAAAGATAGAGATCGATTTCGCTCAGGACCTCTTCATGAGAGTTGGAGATATTTCTATGAACTTCCATAGATACCAAGATCGATGCTTTTGAAAACCTAAAGCTCTTGAAATTATCAGCGGACGCTTGCATGTTTTGATTGTCATGAACAGTATCACATCTACAGCTTGAAGAAGGAAATTCACTCTGATAGAGATTGATTCAGATCTCTACTTCTTCAAGAAACTTGTTGGTATTTATGTTATCTTTCTAACTAAACCAAGATCACTTCATTTGGATGAGTATACCTCAAAATACGACGTTTCGGACGCTTGATTACCGGTAGCAGACGCTTGACTACAATCTTCAGTGTTTTTGCTTTTGCACCATTAGTACTTTTTTCTTTGTTCAGGCTTCTTTTCTCTATCTTTTGTTAGATTTAACGAATCTTTTGTATTCTTCTCCTACAGTACTTGATATTTCAGACCTTTATTGAAAAGGGTACCTCATTTGTTGGGTAAGCTTGGTCTTTGAATATTTTAATACTTCATTCAAAATTGCTTCTCCATTCATCATAATGTTGTGTATTCTGATTAGACGTTTGGTTAGCCTCACTGAGTGCTTTTAAAATGAGATAAGACGCTTGGTTATCCACTGCACACATTCACAAGGCTGTTTAACTCGTAGCACTCTGACCACTTAGCGTATTATGCTTCCTTGACCCTCTTAACGGCCGAATTAGGATTCGATGTCTTCAAGAAACTTGTATATATGGATTTTAGGTATAATCAGACATCGGTTTCATCCAATTCGGATACCTATACTGCAAGATATGGCCAATAGACGCTACAAGGGTATGACTGTCAGGAACAGAAACCCGTCCCCAACTTACAGATAAAATTTGACAAAGATAGAGATCGATTTCGCTCAGGACCTCTTCATGAGAGTTGAAGATATTTCTATGAACTTCCATAGATACCAAGATCGATGCTTTTGAACGCCTACTGCTCTCGAAATTGTCAGCAGACGCTTGCATGTTTTGATTGTCATGAACAGTATCACATCTACAGCTTGAAGAAGGAATTTCACTCTGATAGAGATTAATTCAGATCTCTACTTCTTCAGGAAACTTGTTGGTATTTATGTTATTAGCAAACTGAACCAAGTGATATTTATGTTATCTTTCTAACTAAATCAAGATCACTTCATTTGGCCGACTATACCTCAGAATATGACGTTTCGAACGATTGATTATCGATAGCGGACGCTTGACTACAATCTTCAGTGTTTTTGCTTTTGCACCTTTAGTACTTTTGTCTTTGTTCAGGCTTCTTTTCTCTTTCTTCTATTAGAGTTTCTGAAGCTTTTGTATTCTTCTATTACAGTACTTGATGTTGCAGAACTTTATTAAAAAGGGTACCCCTTATTTTGGTGAAGCTTGGACTTTTACTATTTTAATACTTCATTCAAAATTACTTCTCCATTCATCCTAATGTTCTGTATTCTGATTAAACACTTGGTTAGCTTCACTGAACGCTTTTTAAATGGGATAAGATGCTTGGTTATCCACTGGGCACATTCACAAGGCTGTTTAACTCGTTGCACTCTGACCAGTTAGCTTATTAAGCTTCCTTGACCCTCTTAACAGCCGAATTAGGATTCGATGTCTTCATGAAGCTTGTATTTATGGATATTAGGTTTAATTAGACATCGGTTTCATCCAATTCGGACTCCTATAGTGCAAGATATGGCCAATAGACGCTATAAAGTTATGACTGTCAGGAACAGCAGCACGTCACCAGCTTACGGATACAATTTGACAAAGATAGAGATCGATTTCGCTCAGGACCTCTTCATGAGAGTGGCAGATATTTCTATGAACTTCCATAGATACCAAGATCGATGCTTTTGAACACTTAAGGTTTGGAAATTGTCAGCGGACACTTGCATGTTTTGAATGTCATGAACAGTATCACATCTACAGCTTGAAGAAGGAATTTCACTCTGATAGAGATTGATTCAGATCTCTACTTCTTTAGGAAACTTGTTGGTATTTATGTTATTTTCTAACTAAACCAAGTGATACTTTTGTTATCTTTTTAACTAAACCATGATCACGACGCTTGACTACAATCTTTAGTGTTTTTGCTTTTGCACCTTTAGTACTTTTGTCTTTGTTCAGGATTCTTTTCTCTTTCTTCTGTTAGAATTGCGGAAGATTTTGTATTCTTCTGTTACAGTACTCAATGTTGCAGAACTTTATTGAAAAGGGTACCTCATATTTTGGTGAAGCTTGGACTTTGAATATTTTAATACTTCATTCAAAATTACTTCTCCATTCATCCTAATGTTCTGTATTCTGATTAGATGCTTGGTTATCTTCACTGAACGCTTTTTAAATGAGATAAGATGCCTGGTTATCCACTGGGCACATTCACAAGGCTGTTTAACTCGTTGCACTCTGACCAGTCAGCGTATTAAGCCTCCTCGACCCTCTTAACAGCCGAATTAGGATTCGATGTCTTCAAGAAGCTTGTATTTATGGATATTAGGTTTAATTAGACATCGGTTTCATCCAATTCGGACTCCTATAGTGCAAGATATGGCCAATAGACGCTACAAAGTTATGACTGTCAGGAACAGCAACACGTCACCAGCTTACGGATACAATTTGACAAAGATAGAGATCGATTTCGCTCAGGACCTCTTCATGAGAGTGGCAGATATTTCTATGAACTTCCATAGATACCAAGATCGATGCTTTTGAACACTTAAGGTTTTGAAATTTTCAGCGGACACTTGCATGTTTTGAATGTCATGAACAGTATCACATCTACAGCTTGAAGAAGGAATTTCACTCTGATAGAGATTAATTCATATCTTTACTTCTTTAGGAAACTTGTTGGTATTTATGTTATTTTCTAACTAAACCAAGTGATACTTTTGTTATCTTTCTAACTAAACCATGATCACTTCATTTGGAGGAGTGTACCTCAAAATACGACGTTTCGGACGCTTGATTATCGCTAGCAGACGCTTGACTACAATCTTCAGTGTTTTTGCTTTTGCACCTTTAGTACTTTTGTCTTTGTTCAGGATTCTTTTCTCTTTCTTCTTTTAGAATTGCGGAAGCTTTTGTATTCTTCTGTTACAGTACTTGATGCTGCAGAACTTTATTGAAAAGGGTACCTCATATTTTGGTGAAGCTTGGACTTTGAATATTTTAATACTTCATTCAAAATTACTTCTCCATTCATCCGATTGTTCTGTATTCTGATTAGATGCTTGGTTAGCTTCACTGAACGCTTTTTAAATGAGATAGGATGCTTGGTTATCCACTGGGCACATTCACAAGGCAGTTTAACTCGTTGCACTCTGACCAGTTAGCGTATTATGCTTCCTTGACCCTCTTAAAGTCCGAATTGGGATTCGATGTCTTCAAGAAACTTTTATATATGGATAATAGGTTTAATGACACATCGGTTTCATCCAATTCGGACACCTATACTGTAAGATATGGCCAATAGACACTACAAAGGTATGACTGTCAGGAACAGCAACCCGTCACCAACTTACGGATACAATTTGACAAAGATAGAGAACGATTTCGCTCAGGACCTCTGCATGAGAGTTGCAGATATTTATGTTAACTTTCTAACTAAACCAAGATCACTTCATTTGGACGAGTGTACCTCAAATACGACGTTTTGGATGCTTGATTATCGATAGCAGACGCTTTTCGGGGTTTTGCTTTTGCACCTTTAGTACTTTTGTCTTTGTTCAGGATTCTTTTCTCTTTCTTCTATTAGAGTTGATGAAGCTTTTGTGTTCTTCTGTTACAGTACTTGACGCTGCAGAACTTTATTGAAAAGGGTGCCCCATATTTTGGTGAAGCATGGACTTTGAATATTTTAATACTTCATTCAAAATTACTTCTCCATTCACCCTAATGTTCTGTATTCTGATTAGACGCTTGGTTAGCTTCACTGAACGCTTTTTAAATGAGATAAGATGCTTGGTTATCCACTGGGCACATTCACAAGGCTGTTTAACTCGTTGCACTTTGACCAGTTAGCGTAATATGTTTCCTTGACCCTCTTAACGGCCGAATTAGGATTCGATGTCTTCAAGAAACTTGTATATACGAATATTAGGTTTAATAAGATATCGGTTTCATCCAATTCGGACACCTATGGCACAAGATATGGCCAAAAGAGTCTACAAAATTAAGACTGTGAGCAGGAACATCATATCCGCAAATTACGGATACAATTTGACAAAGATAGAGATCGATTTCGCTCAGGACGTCTTCATGAGAGTTGCAGATATTTCTATGAACTTCCATAGATACCATGATCGATGCTTTTGAACACCTAAAGCTCTCGAAATTGTCATCGGACGCTTGCATGTTTTGAATGTCATGAACAGTATCACATCTACAGCTTGAAGAAGGAATTTCACTCTGATAGAGATTGATTCAGATCTCTAATTCTTCAGGAAACTTGTTGGTATTTATGTTATTTTCTAACTAAAGGAAGTGATATTTTTGTTATCTTTCTAACTAAACCAAGATCACTTCATTTGGACGAGTGTACCTCAAATACGACGTTTCGGACGCTTGATTATCGCTAGCAGACGCTTGACTACAATCTTTAGTGTTTTTGCTTTAGCACCTTTAGTACTTTTGTCTTTGTTCAGGATTATTTTCTCTTTCTACTGTTAGAGTTGCTGAAGCTTTTGTATTCTTCTGTTACAGTACTTGACGCAGCAGAACTTTATTGAAAAGGGTACCCCATATTTTGGTGAAGCTTGGACTTTGAATGTTTTAATACTTCATTCAAAATTACTTCTCCATTCATCCTAATGTTCTGTATTCTGATTAGACGCTTGGTTAGCTTCACTGAACGCTTTTTAAATGAGATAAGATGCTTGGTTATCCACTGGGCACATTCACAAGGCTGTTTAACTCGTTGCACTCTGACCAGTTAGCGTATTATGCTTCCTTGACCCTCTTAACGGCCGAATTAGGATTCGATGTCTTCAAGAAACTTGTATATACGAATATTAGGTTTAATAAGATATCGGTTTCATCCAATTCGGACACCTATGGCACAAGATATGGCCAAAAGAGTCTACAAAATTAAGACTGTGAGCAGGAACATCATATCCGCAAATTACGGATACAATTTGACAAAGATAGAGATCGATTTCGCTCAGGACGTCTTCATGAGAGTTGCAGATATTTCTATGAACTTCCATAGATACCATGATCGATGCTTTTGAACACCTAAAGCTCTCGAAATTGTCATCGGACGCTTGCATGTTTTGAATGTCATGAACAGTATCACATCTACAGCTTGAAGAAGGAATTTCACTCTGATAGAGATTGATTCAGATCTCTAATTCTTCAGGAAACTTGTTGGTATTTATGTTATTTTCTAACTAAAGGAAGTGATATTTTTGTTATCTTTCTAACTAAACCAAGATCACTTCATTTGGACGAGTGTACCTCAAATACGACGTTTCGGACGCTTGATTATCGCTAGCAGACGCTTGACTACAATCTTTAGTGTTTTTGCTTTAGCACCTTTAGTACTTTTGTCTTTGTTCAGGATTATTTTCTCTTTCTACTGTTAGAGTTGCTGAAGCTTTTGTATTCTTCTGTTACAGTACTTGACGCAGCAGAACTTTATTGAAAAGGGTACCCCATATTTTGGTGAAGCTTGGACTTTGAATGTTTTAATACTTCATTCAAAATTACTTCTCCATTCATCCTAATGTTCTGTATTCTGATTAGACGCTTGGTTAGCTTCACTGAACGCTTTTTAAATGAGATAAGATGCTTGGTTATCCACTGGGCACATTCACAAGGCTGTTTAACTCGTTGCACTCTGACCAGTTAGCGTATTATGCTTCCTTGACCCTCTTAACGGCCGAATTAGGATTCGATGTCTTCAAGAAAATTGTATATATGGATATTAGGTTTAATGATACATCGGTTTCATCCAATTCGGACACCTATGGCGCAAGATATGTCTAAAAGAGTGTACAAAATTAAGACTATGAGCAGTAACATCATATCCGCAAATTACGGATACAATTTGACAAAGATAGAGATCGATTTCGCTCAGGACCTCTTCATGAGAGTGGCAGATATTTCTATGAACTTCCATAGATACCAAGATCGATGCTTTTGAACACTTAAGGTTTTGAAATTTTCAGCGGACGCTTGCATGTTTTGATTGTCATGAATAGTATCACATCTACAGCTTGAAGAAGGAATTTCACTCTGATAGAGATTGATTCAGATCTCTACTTCTTCAAGAAACCTGTTGGTATTTATGTTATTTGCTAACTAAACCAAGTGATATTTATGTAATCTTTCTAAATAAACCATGATCACTTCATTTGGACGAGTGTACCTCAAAATACGACGTTTCGGATGCTTGATTATCGATAGCAGACGCTTGACTACAATCTTCAGTGTTTTTGCTTTTGCACCTTTAGTACTTTTGTCTTTGTTCAGGATTCTTTTCTCTTTCTTCTGTTAGAATTGCTAAAGCTTTTGTATTCTTCTGTTACAGTACTTGATGCTGCAGAACTTTATTGAAAAGGGTACCATATATTTGGGTGAAGCTTGGACTTTGAATATTTTAATACTTTATTCAAAATTACTTCTCCATTCATCCGATTGTTCTGTATTCTGATTAGATACTTGGTTAGCTTCACTGAACGCTTTTTAAATGAGATAAGATCCTTGGTTATCCACTGGGCACATTCACAAGGTTGTTTAACTCGTTGCACTCTGACCAGTTAGCGTATTATGCTTCCTTGACCCTCTTAACGTCCGAATTGGGATTCGATGTCTTCAAGAAACTTGTATATATGGATAATAGGTTTAATGACACATCGGTTTCATCCAATTCGGACACCTATAGTGTAAGATATGGCAAATAGACACTACAAAGGTATGACTGTCAGGAACTGCAACCCGTCACCAACTTACGGATACAATTTGACAAAGATAGAGATCGATTTCGCTCAGGACCTCTTCATGAGAGTTGCATATATTTATGTTAACTTTCTAAGTAAACCAAGATCACTTCATTTGGACGAGTGTACCTCAAATACGACATTTTGGACGCTTGATTATCGATAGCAGACGCTTTTCGGGGTTTTCCCTTTGCACCTATAGTACTTTTGTCTTTGTTCAGGATTCTTTTCTCTTTCCATTGTTAGAGTTGATGAAGCTTTTGTATTCTTCTGTGACAGTACTTGACGCTGCAGAACTTTATTGAAAAGGGTACCCCATATTTTGGTGAAGCTTGGACTTTGAATATTTTAATACTTCATTCAAAATTACTTCTCCATTCATCCTAATGTTCTGTATTCTGATTAGACGCTTGGTTAGCTTCACTGAACGCTTTTTAAATGAGATAAGATGCTTGGTTATCCACTGGGCACATTCACAATGTTGTTTAACTCGTTGCACTCTGACCAGTTAGCGTATTATGTTTCCTTGACCCTTTTAACAGCCGAATTAGAATTCGATGTCTTCAAGAAACTTGTATATACAGATATTAGGTTTAATGAGATATCGGTTTCATCCAATTCGAACACCTATGGCACAAGATATGGTCAAAAGAGTCTACAAAATTAAGACTGTGAGCAGCAACATCATATCCGCAAATTATGGATACAATTTGACAAAGATAGAGATCGATTTCGCTCAGGACCTCTTCATGAGAGTTGCAGATATTTCTATGAACTTCCATAGATACCATGATCAATGCTTTTGAACACCTAAAGCTCTCGAAATTGTCATCGGACGCTTGCATGTTTTGAATGTCATGAACAGTATCACATCTACAGCTTGAAGAAGGAATTTCACTCTGATTGAGATTGATTCAGATCTCTACTTCTTCAGGAAACATGTTGGTATTTATGTTATTTTCTAACTAAAGCAAGTGATATTTTTTTTATCTTTCTAACTAAACCAAGATCACTTCATTTGGACGAGTGTACCTCAAATACGACGTTTCGGACGCTTGATTATCGATAGCAGACGCTTTTCGAGGTTTTGCTTTTGCACCTTTATTACTTTTGTCTTTGTCCAGGATTCTTTTCTCTTTCTTCTGTTAGAGTTGCTGAAGCTTTTGTATTCTTCTGTTACAGTACTTGATGCTGCAGAACTTTATTGAAAAGGGTACCCCATATTTTGGTGAAGCTTGGACTTTGAATATTTTAATACTTCATTCAAAATTACTTCTCCATTCATCCTAATGTTCTGTATTCTGATTAGACGCTTGGTTAGCTTCACTGAACGCTTTTTTAATGAGATAGGATGCTTGGTTATCCACTGGGCACATTCACAAGGCTGTTTAAGTCGTTGCACTCTGACCAGTTAGCATATTATGCTTCCTTGACCCTCTTAACGGCCGAATTAGGATTCGATGTCTTCCAGAAACTTGTATAAATGGTTATTAGGTTTAATGAGACATCAGTTTCATCCAATTCGAACACCTATGGCGCAAGATATGTCCAAAAGAGTCTACAAAATTTAGACTGTGAGCAGTAACATCATATCCACTAATTACGGATACAATTTGACAAAGATAGAGATCGATTTCGCTCAGGACCTCTTCATGAGAGTGGCAGATATTTCTATGAACTTCCAAAGATACCAAGATCGATGCTTTTGAAACCTAAAGCTCTCGAAATTGTCGGCGGACGCTTGCATGTTTTGAATGTCATGAACATTATCACATCTACAGCTTGAAGAAGGAATTTCACTCTGATAGAGGTTGATACAGATCTCTACTTCTTTAGCAAACTTGTTGGTATTTATGTTATTTTCTAACTAAACCAAGTGATATTTATGTTATCTTTCTAACTAAACCAAGATCACTTCATTTGGACGAGTGTACCTCAAAATACGACGTTTCGGACGCTTGATTATCGGTAGCAGACGCTTGACTACAATCTTCAGTGTTTTTGCTCTTGCACCTTTAGTACTTTTGTCTTTTTTAAGGATTCTTTTCTCTTCCTTTTGTTACAATTGCTGAAGCTTTTGTATTCTTCTGTTACAGTACTTGATGCTGCAGAACTTTATTGAAAAGGGTACATCATATTTTGGTGAAGCTTGGACTTTGAATATTTTAATACTTCATTCAAAATTAGCTTCACTGAACGCTTTTTAAATGAGATAAGATGCTTGGTTATCCACTGGGCACATTCACAAGGCTGTTTAACTCGTTGCACTCTGACCAGTTAGCGTATTATGTTTCCTTGACCCTCATAACAGCCGAATTAGTATTCGATGTCTTCAAGAGACTTTTATATATGGATATTTGGTTTAATGAGACATCGGTTTCATCCAATTCGGACACCTATAGTGCAAGATATGGCCAATAGATGCTACAAAGGTATGACTGTCAGGAACAGCAACACGTCACTAGCTTACGGATGCAATTTGACAAAGATAGAGGTCGATTTCGCTTAGGACCTCTTCATGGGAGTTGCAGATATTTCTATGAACTTCCGTAGAGACCAAGATCAATGCTTTTGAACACCTAAACCACTCGAAATTGTCAGCGGATGCTTGCATGTTTTGATTGTCATGAACAGTATCACATCTACAGCTTGAGGAAGGAATTTCACTCTGATAAAGATTGATTCAGAGCTCTACTTCTGCAAGAAACTTAATTGTATTTATGTTATCTTTCTAACTAAGCCAAGATCACTTCATTTGGACGAGTGTACCTCAAAATACGACATTTCGGACGCTTGATTATCGATAGCAGACGCTTGACTACAATCGTCAGTGTTTTTGCTTTTGCACCTTTTGTACTTTTGTCATTGTTCAGGCTTCTTTTCTCTTTCTTCTGTTAGAGTTGATGAAGCTTTTGTAATCTTCTGTTACAGTACTTCATGTTTCAGACCTTTATTGAAAAGGGTACCTCATTTGTTGGGGAAGCTTGGACTTTGAATATATTAACACTTCATTCAAAATTGTTTTTTCTATTCATCATAATGTTGTGAATTCTGATTAGACGCTTGGTTAGACTCACTGAATGCTTTTAAAAAGAGATAAGACGCTTGGTTATCCACTGGGCACATTCACAAGGCTGTTTAACTCGTAGAACTCTGACCACTTACTGTATTATGCTTCCTTGACCCTCTTAACGGCCGAATTAGGATTCGATGTCTTCAAGAAACTTGTATGTATGGATATTACGTTTAATGAGACATCGGTTTCATCTAATTCGGACACCTATAGTGCAAGTAATGGCAACTATATGCTACAAAGGTATGACTTTCAGGAACAGCATCACGTCACCAACTTGATAAAATTTGAAAAAGATTGAGATCGATTTCGCTCAGGACCTCTTCATGAGAGTTGCAGATATTTCTATGAACTTCCATAGATACCAAGATCGATGCTTTTGAATATCTAAAGCCCTCGAAATTGTCAGCGGACGCTTGCATGTTTTGATTGTCATGAACAGTATCACATCCACAGCTTGAAAAAGGAATTTCACTCTGATAGAGATTGATTCAGAGCTCTACTTCTTCAAGAAACTTATTGGTATTTATGTTATCTTTCTAACTAAACCAAGAGCACTTCATTTGGACGAGTGTACCTCAAAATACGACGTTTCGGACGCTTGATTATCGATAGCAGACGCGTGACTACAATCGTCAGTGTTTTTGCTTTTGCACCATTAGTACTTTTGTCTTTGTTCAGGCTTCTTTTCTCTTTCCTCTGTTAGAGTTGCTGAAGCTTATGTATTCTTCTGTTACAGTACTTGTTGCTGCAGAACGTTATTGAAAAGGGTACCTCAAATTTTGGTGAAGCTTGGACTTTGAGTATTTTAATACTTCATTCAAAATTACTTCTCCATTCATCCTAATGTTCTGTAATCTGATTAGACGCTTGGTTAGTTTCACTGAACTCTTTTTAAATGAGATAAGATGCTTGCTTATCTACTGGGCACATTCACAAGGCTGTTTAACTCGTTGCACTCTTACCAGTTAGCGTATTATGCTTCCTTGACCCTCTTAACGGCCGAATTAGGATTCGATGTCTTCAAGAAACTTGTATATATGGATATTTGGTTTAATGAGACATCGGTTTCATCCAATTCGGACACCTATGGCGGAAGATATGGCCAAAAGAGTCTACAAAATTAAGACTGTGAGCAGCAACATCATATCCGCAAATTACGGATAAAATTTGACAAAGATAGAGATCGATTTCGCTCCAGACCTCTTCATGAGGGTTGCAGAAATTTCTATGAACTTCCATAGACACCAAGATCAATGCTTTTCAACACCTAAAGCACTCGAAATTGGCAGCGAACGCTTGCATGTTTTGATTGTCATGAACAGTGTCACATCTACAGCTTGAAGAATGAATTTCACTCTGATAGAGATTGATTCAGAGCTCTACTTCTTCAAGAAACTTATTGGTATTTATGTTATCTTTCTAACTAAACCAAGATCACTTCATTTGGATGAGTGTACCACAAAATACGACGTTTCGGACGCTTGATTATCGATAGCAGACGCTTCACTACAATCGTCTGTGTTTTTGCTTTTGCACCATTAGTACTTTTGTCTTTGTTCAAGCTTCTTTTCCCTTTCTTCTGTTAGAGTTGATGAAGCTTTTGTATTCTTCTGTTACTGTACTTGATGCTGTAGAACGTTATTGAAAAGGGTACCTCATATTTTGGTGAAGCTTGGACTTTGAATATTTTAATACTTCATTCAAAATTACTTCTCCATTCATCCTAATGTTCTGCATTCCGATTAGACGCTTGGTTAGTTTCATTGAACGCTTTTTAAATGAGATAAGATGCTTGGTTATCCGCTGGGCACATTCACAAGGCTGTTTAACTCGTTGCACTCTGACCAGTTAGCGTATTATGCTTCCATGACCCTCTTAACGGGCGAATTAGGATTCGATGCCTTCAAGAAACTTGTATATATGGATATTAGGTTTAATGAGACATCGGTTTCATCCAATTCGGACACCTATACTGCAAGATATGGCCAATAGACGCTACAAAGGTATGACTATCAGGAACAGCCACACGTCACCAACTTACGGATACAATTTGACAAAGATAGAGATCGATTTCGCTCAGGACCTATTCATGAGAGTCGCAGATATTTCTCTGAACTTCCATAGATACCAAGATCGATGCTTTTGAACACCTAAAGCTCTCGAAATTGTCAGCGGACTCTTGCATGTTTTGATTGTCATGAACAGTATCACACCTACAGCTTGAACAAGGAATTTCACTCTGATAGAGATTGATTCAGATCTCTACTTCTTCAGGAAACTTGTTGGTATTTATATTATTTTCTAACTAAACCAAGATCACTTCATTTGGATGAGTGTACCGCAAATACAACGTTTCAGACGCTTGATTATCGATACAAACGCTTCACTACAATCGTCTGTGTTTTTGCTTTTGCACCATTAGTACTTTTGTCTTTGTTCAGGCTTCTTTTCCCTTTCTTCTGTTAGAGTTGATGAAGCTTTTGTATTCTTCTGTTACTGTACTTGATGCTGTAGAACGTTATTGAAAAGGGTACCTCATATTTTGGTGAAGCTTGGACTTTGAATATTTTAATACTTCATTCAAAATTACTTCTCCATTCATCCTAATGTTCTGTATTCTGATTAGACGCTTGGTTAGTTTCATTGAACGCTTTTTAAATGAGATAAGATGCTTGGTTATCCGCTGGGCACATTCACAAGGCTGTTTAACTCGTTGCACTCTGACCAGTTAGCGTATTATGCTTCCATGACCCTCTTAACGGGCGAATTAGGATTCGATGCCTTCAAGAAACTTGTATATATGGATATTAGGTTTAATGAGACATCGGTTTCATCCAATTCGGACACCTATACTGCAAGATATGGCCAATAGACGCTACAAAGGTATGACTATCAGGAACAGCCACACGTCACCAACTTACGGATACAATTTGACAAAGATAGAGATCGATTTCGCTCAGGACCTATTCATGAGAGTCGCAGATATTTCTCTGAACTTCCATAGATACCAAGATTGATGCTTTGGAACACCTAAAGCTCTCGAAATTGTCAGCGGACTCTTGCATGTTTTGATTGTAATGAACAGTATCACACCTACAGCTTGAACAAGGAATTTCACTCTGATAGAGATTGATTCAGATCTCTACTTCTTCAGGAAACTTGTTGGTATTTATATTATTTTCTAACTAAACCAAGATCACTTCATTTGGATGAGTGTACCGCAAATACGACGTTTCAGACGCTTGATTATCGATAGCAAACGCTTCACTACAATCGTCTGTGTTTTTGCTTTTGCACCATTAGTACTTTTGTCTTTGTTCAGGCTTCTTTTCCCTTTCTTCTGTTAGAGTTGATGAAGCTTTTGTATTCTTCTGTTACTGTACTTGATGCTGTAGAACGTTATTGAAAAGGGTACCTCATATTTTGGTGAAGCTTGGACTTTGAATATTTTAATACTTCATTCAAAATTACATCTCCATTCATCCTAATGTTCTGTATTCTGATTAGACGCTTGGTTAGTTTCATTGAACGCTTTTTAAATGAGATAAGATGCTTGGTTATCCACCGGGCACATTCACAAGGCTGTTTAACTCGTTGCACTCTGACCAGTTAGCATATTATGCTTCCTTGACCTTCTTAACGGCCGAATTAGGATTCGATGTCTTCAAGAAACTTGTATATATGGATATTAGGTTTAATGAGACATCGGTTTCATCCAATTCGGACACCTATGGCGCAAGATATCGCCAAAAGAGTCTACAAAATTAAGACTGTGAGCAGCAACATCATATCCGCTAATTACGGATACAATTTGACAAAGATAGAGATCGATTTCGCTCCGGACCTCTTCATGAGAGTTGCAAATATTTCTATGAACTTCCATAGACACCAAGATCAATGCTTTTCAACACCTAAAGCACTCGAAATTGTCAGCGAACGCTTGCATGTTTTGATTGTCATGAACAGTGTCACATCTACAGCTTGAAGAATGAATTTCACTCTGATAGAGATTGATTCAGAGCTCTACTTCTTCAAGAAACTTATTGGTATTTATGTTATCTTTCTAACTAAACCAAGATCACTTCATTTGGACGAGTGTACCTCAATATACGACATTTCGGACGCTTGATTATCGATAGCAGACGCTTCACTACAATCGTCTGTGTTTTTGCTTTTGCACCATTAGTACTTTTGTCTTTGTTCAGGCTTCTTTTCACTTTCTTCTGTTAGAGTTGATGAAGCTTTTGTATTCTTCTGTTACTGTACTTGATGCTGTAGAACGTTATTGAAAAGGGTACCTCATATTTTGGTGAAGCTTGGACTTTGAATATTTTAATACTTCATTCAAAATTACTTCTCCATTCATCCTAATGTTCTGTATTCTGATTAGACGCTTGGTTAGTTTCATTGAACGCTTTTTAAATGAGATAAGATGCTTGGTTATCCACAGGGCACATTCACAAGGCTGTTAAACTCGTTGCACTCTGACCAGTTTGCGTATTATGCTTCCTTGGCCCTCTTAACGGGCGAATTAGGATTCGATGCCTTCAAGAAACTTGTATATATGGATATTAGGTTTAATGAGACATCGGTTTCATCCAATTCGGACACCTATACTGCAAGATATGGCCAATAGATGCTACAAAGGTATGACTATCAGGAACAGCCACACGTCACCAACTTACGGATACAATTTGACAAAGATAGAGATCGATTTCGCTCAGGACCTATTCATGAGAGTCGCAGATATTTCTCTGAACTTCCATAGATACCAAGATCGATGCTTTTGAACACCTAAAGCTCTCGAAATTGTCAGCGGACTCTTGCATGTTTTGATTGTCATGAACAGTATCACACCTACAGCTTGAACAAGGAATTTCACCCTGATAGAGATTGATTCAGATCTCTGCTTCTTCAGGAAACTTGTTGGTATTTATATTATTTTCTAACTAAACCAAGATCACTTCATTTGGATGAGTGTACCGCCAATACGACGTTTCGGACGCTTGATTATCGATAGCAGACGCTTTTCGGGGTTTTGCTTTTGCACCTTTAGCACTTTCTTCTTTGTTCCGGATTCTTTTCATTTTCTTCTGTTAGTGTTGCTGAAGCTTTTGTATTCTTCTGTTACAATACTTGATGCTGCAGAAATTTATTGAAAAGGGTACCCCATATTTTGGTGAAGCTTGGACTTTGAATATTTTAATACTTCATTCAAAATTACTTCTCCATTCATCCTAATGTTCTGTATTCTGATTAGACGCTTGGTTAGCTTCACTGAATGCTTTTTAAATGAGGTAAGATGCTTGGTTATCCACCGGGCACATTCACAAGGCTGTTTAACTCGTTGCACTCTGACCAGTTAGCATATTATGCTTCCTTGACCTTCTTAACGGCCGAATTAGGATTCGATGTCTTCAAGAAACTTGTATATATGGATATTAGGTTTAATGAGACATCGGTTTCATCCAATTCGGACACCTATGGCGCAAGATATCGCCAAAAGAGTCTACAAAATTAAGACTGTGAGCAGCAACATCATATCCGCTAATTACGGATACAATTTGACAAAGATAGAGATCGATTTCGCTCCGGACCTCTTCATGAGAGTTGCAAATATTTCTATGAACTTCCATAGACACCAAGATCAATGCTTTTCAACACCTAAAGCACTCGAAATTGTCAGCGAACGCTTGCATGTTTTGATTGTCATGAACAGTGTCACATCTACAGCTTGAAGAATGAATTTCACTCTGATAGAGATTGATTCAGAGCTCTACTTCTTCAAGAAACTTATTGGTATTTATGTTATCTTTCTAACTAAACCAAGATCACTTCATTTGGACGAGTGTACCTCAAAATACGACGTTTCGGACGCTTGATTATCGATAGCAGACGCTTCACTACAATCGTCTGTGTTTTTGCTTTTGCACCATTAGTACTTTTGTCTTTGTTCAGGCTTCTTTTCCCTTTCTTCTGTTAGAGTTGATGAAGCTTTTGTATTCTTCTGTTACTGTACTTGATGCTGTAGAACGTTATTGAAAAGGGTACCTCATATTTTGGTGAAGCTTGGACTTTGAATATTTTAATACTTCATTCAAAATTACTTCTCCATTCATCCTAATGTTCTGTATTCTGATTAGACGCTTGGTTAGTTTCATTGAACGCTTTTTAAATGAGATAAGATGCTTGGTTATCCACTGGGCACATTCACAAGGCTGTTTAACTCGTTGCACTCTGACCAGTTAGCGTATTATGCTTCCTTGACCCTCTTAACGGGCGAATTAGGATTCGATGCCTTCAAGAAACTTGTATATATGGATATTAGGTTTAATGAGACATCGGTTTCATCCAATTCGGACACCTATACTGCAAGATATGGCCAATAGATGCTACAAAGGTATGACTATCAGGAACAGCCACACGTCACCAACTTACGGATACAATTTGACAAGGATAGAGATCGATTTCGCTCAGGACCTATTCATGAGAGTCGCAGATATTTCTCTGAACTTCCATAGATACCAAGATCGATGCTTTTGAACACCTAAAGCTCTCGAAATTGTCAGCGGACTCTTGCATGTTTTGATTGTCATGAACAGTATCACACCTACAGCTTGAACAAGGAATTTCACCCTGATAGAGATTGATTCAGATCTCTGCTTCTTCAGGAAACTTGTTGGTATTTATATTATTTTCTAACTAAACCAAGATCACTTCATTTGGATGAGTGTACCGCCAATACGACGTTTCGGACGCTTGATTATCGATAGCAGACGCTTTTCGGGGTTTTGCTTTTGCACCTTTAGCACTTTCTTCTTTGTTCAGGATTCTTTTCATTTTCTTCTGTTATTGTTGCTGAAGCTTTTGTATTCTTCTGTTACAGTACTTGATGCTGCAGAAATTTATTGAAAAGGGTACCCCATATTTTGGTGAAGCTTGGACTTTGAATATTTTAATACTTCATTCAAAATTACTTCTCCATTCATCCTACTGTTCTGTATTCTGATTAGACGCTTGGTTAGCTTCACTGAATGCTTTTTAAATGAGATAAGATGCTTGGTTATCCACTGGGCACATTCACAAGGCTGTTTAACTCGTTGCACTCTGACCAGTTAGCATATTATGCTTCCTTGACCTTCTTAACGGCCGAATTAGGATTCGATGTCTTCAAGAAACTTGTATATATGGATATTAGGTTTAATGAGACATCGGTTTCATCCAATTCGGACACCTATGGCGCAAGATATCGCCAAAAGAGTCTACAAAATTAAGACTGTGAGCAGCAACATCATATCCGCAAATTACGGATACAATTTGACAAAGATAGAGATCGATTTCGCTCCGGACCTTTTCATGAGAGTTGCAAATATTTCTATGAACTTCCATAGACACCAAGATCAATGCTTTTCAACACCTAAAGCACTCGAAATTGTCAGCGAACGCTTGCATGTTTTGATTGTCATGAACAGTGTCACATCTACAGCTTGAAGAATGAATTTCACTCTGATAGAGATTGATTCAGAGCTCTACTTCTTCAAGAAACTTATTGGTATTTATGTTATCTTTCTAACTAAACCAAGATCACTTCATTTGGACGAGTGTACCTCAAAATACGACGTTTCGGACGCTTGATTATCGATAGCAGACGCTTCACTACAATCGTCTGTGTTTTTGCTTTTGCACCATTAGTACTTTTGTCTTTGTTCAGGCTTCTTTTCCCTTTCTTCTGTTAGAGTTGATGAAGCTTTTGTATTCTTCTGTTATTGTACTTGATGCTGTAGAACGTTATTGAAAAGGGTACCTCATATTTTGGTGAAGCTTGGACTTTGAATATTTTAATACTTCATTCAAAATTACTTCTCCATTCATCCTAATGTTCTGTATTCTGATTAGACGCTTGGTTAGTTTCATTGAACGCTTTTTAAATGAGATAAGATGCTTGGTTATCCACAGGGCACATTCACAAGGCTGTTTAACTCGTTGCACTCTGACCAGTTTGCGTATTATGCTTCCTTGGCCCTCTTAACGGGCGAATTAGGATTCGATGCCTTCAAGAAACTTGTATATATGGATATTAGGTTTAATGAGACATCGGTTTCATCCAATTCGGACACCTATACTGCAAGATATGGCCAATAGATGCTACAAAGGTATGACTATCAGGAACAGCCACACGTCACCAACTTACGGATACAATTTGACAAAGATAGAGATCGATTTCGCTCAGGACCTATTCATGAGAGTCGCAGATATTTCTCTGAACTTCCATAGATACCAAGATCGATGCTTTTGAACACCTAAAGCTCTCGAAATTGTCAGCGGACTCTTGCATGTTTTGATTGTCATGAACAGTATCACACCTACAGCTTGAACAAGGAATTTCACCCTGATAGAGATTGATTCAGATCTCTGCTTCTTCAGGAAACTTGTTGGTATTTATATTATTTTCTAACTAAACCAAGATCACTTCATTTGGATGAGTGTACCGCCAATACGACGTTTCGGACGCTTGATTATCGATAGCAGACGCTTTTCGGGGTTTTGCTTTTGCACCTTTAGCACTTTCTTCTTTGTTCCGGATTCTTTTCATTTTCTTCTGTTAGTGTTGCTGAAGCTTTTGTATTCTTCTGTTACAATACTTGATGCTGCAGAAATTTATTGAAAAGGGTACCCCATATTTTGGTGAAGCTTGGACTTTGAATATTTTAATACTTCATTCAAAATTACTTCTCCATTCATCCTAATGTTCTGTATTCTGATTAGACGCTTGGTTAGCTTCACTGAATGCTTTTTAAATGAGGTAAGATGCTTGGTTATCCACCGGGCACATTCACAAGGCTGTTTAACTCGTTGCACTCTGACCAGTTAGCATATTATGCTTCCTTGACCTTCTTAACGGCCGAATTAGGATTCGATGTCTTCAAGAAACTTGTATATATGGATATTAGGTTTAATGAGACATCGGTTTCATCCAATTCGGACACCTATGGCGCAAGATATCGCCAAAAGAGTCTACAAAATTAAGACTGTGAGCAGCAACATCATATCCGCTAATTACGGATACAATTTGACAAAGATAGAGATCGATTTCGCTCCGGACCTCTTCATGAGAGTTGCAAATATTTCTATGAACTTCCATAGACACCAAGATCAATGCTTTTCAACACCTAAAGCACTCGAAATTGTCAGCGAACGCTTGCATGTTTTGATTGTCATGAACAGTGTCACATCTACAGCTTGAAGAATGAATTTCACTCTGATAGAGATTGATTCAGAGCTCTACTTCTTCAAGAAACTTATTGGTATTTATGTTATCTTTGTAACTAAACCAAGATCACTTCATTTGGACAAGTGTACCTCAAAATACGACGTTTCGGACGCTTGATTATCGATAGCAGACGCTTCACTACAATCGTCTGTGTTTTTGCTTTTGCACCATTAGTACTTTTGTCTTTGTTCAGGCTTCTTTTCCCTTTCTTCTGTTAGAGTTGATGAAGCTTTTGTATTCTTCTGTTACTGTACTTGATGCTGTAGAACGTTATTGAAAAGGGTACCTCATATTTTGGTGAAGCTTGGACTTTGAATATTTTAATACTTCATTCAAAATTACTTCTCCATTCATCCTAATATTCTGTATTCTGATTAGACGCTTGGTTAGTTTCATTGAACGCTTTTTAAATGAGATAAGATGCTTGGTTATCCACTGGGCACATTCACAAGGCTGTTTAACTCGTTGCACTCTGACCAGTTAGCGTATTATGCTTCCTTGACCCTCTTAACGGGCGAATTAGGATTCGATGCCTTCAAGAAACTTGTATATATGGATATTAGGTTTAATGAGACATCGGTTTCATCCAATTCGGACACCTATACTGCAAGATATGGCCAATAGATGCTACAAAGGTATGACTATCAGGAACAGCCACACGTCACCAACTTACGGATACAATTTGACAAAGATAGAGATCGATTTCGCTCAGGACCTATTCATGAGAGTCGCAGATATTTCTCTGAACTTCCGTAGATACCAAGATCGATGCTTTTGAACACCTAAAGCTCTCGAAATTGTCAGCGGACTCTTGCATGTTTTGATTGTCATGAACAGTATCACACCTACAGCTTGAACAAGGAATTTCACCCTGATAGAGATTGATTCAGATCTCTGCTTCTTCAGGAAACTTGTTGGTATTTATATTATTTTCTAACTAAACCAAGATCACTTCATTTGGATGAGTGTACCGCCAATACGACGTTTCGGACGCTTGATTATCGATAGCAGACGCTTTTCGGGGTTTTGCTTTTGCACCTTTAGCACTTTCTTCTTTGTTCAGGATTCTTTTCATTTTCTTCTGTTAGTGTTGCTGAAGCTTTTGTATTCTTCTGTTACAATACTTGATGCTGCAGAAATTTATTGAAAAGGGTACCCCATATTTTGGTGAAGCTTGGACTTTGAATATTTTAATACTTCATTCAAAATTACTTCTCCATTCATCCTAATGTTCTGTATTCTGATTAGACGCTTGGTTAGCTTCACTGAATGCTTTTTAAATGAGATAAGATGCTTGGTTATCCACTGGGCACATTCACAAGGCTGTTTAACTCGTTGCGCTCTGACCAGTTAGCATATTATGCTTCCTTGACCTTCTTAACGGCCGAATTAGGATTCGATGTCTTCAAGAAAATTGTATATATGGATATTAGGTTTAATGAGATCTTGGTTTCATCCAATTCGGACACCTATGGCGGAAGATATGGCCAAAAGAGTCTACAAAATTAAGACTGTGAGCAGCAACATCATATCCGCAAATTACGGATAAAATTTGACAAAGATAGAGATCGATTTCGCTTCGGACCTCTTCATGAGAGTTGCAGAAATTTCTATGAACTTCCATAGACACCAAGATCAATGCTTTTCAACACCTAAAGCACTCGAAATCGTCAGCGAACGCTTGCATGTTTTGATTGTCATGGATAGTGTCACATCTGCAGCTTGAAGAATGAATTTCACTCTGATAGAGATTGATTCAGAGCTCTACTTCTTCAAGAAACTTATTGGTATTTATGTTATCTTTCTAACTAAACCAAACTTCATTTGGACGAGTATACCTCAATATACGACATTTCGGACGCTTGATTATCGATAGCAGACGCTTCACTACAATCGTCTGTGTTTTTGCTTTTGCACCATTAGTACTTTTGTCTTTTGTTCAGGCTTCTTTTCCCTTTCTTCTGTTAGAGATGATGAAGCTTTTGTATTCTTCTGTTACTGTACTTGATGCTGTAGAACGTTATTGAAAAGGGTACCTCATATTTTGGTGAAGCTTGGACTTTGAATATTTTAATACTTCATTCAAAATTACTTCTCCATTCATCCTAATGTTCTTTATTCTGATTAGACGCTTGGTTAGTTTCATTGAACGCTTTTTCAATGAGATAAGATGCTTGGTTATCCACTGGGCACATTCACAAGGCTGTTTAACTCGTTGCACTCTGACCAGTTAGCGTATTATGCTTCCTTAACCCTCTTAACGGGCGAATTAGGATTCGATGCCTTCAAGAAACTTGTATATATGGATATTAGGTTTAATGAGACATCGGTTTCATCCAATTCGGACACCTATACTGCAAGATATGGCCAATAGACGCTACAAAGGTATGACTATCAGGAACAGCCTCACGTCACCAACTTACGGATACAATTTGACAAAGATAGAGATCGATTTCGCTCAGGACCAATTCATGAGAGTCGCAGATATTTCTCTGAACTTCCATAGATACCAAGATCGATGCTTTTGAACACCTAAAGCTTTCGAAATTGTCAGCGGACTCTTGCATGTTTTGATTGTCATGAACAGTATCGCACCTACAGCTTGAACAAGGAATTTCACTCTGATAGAGATTCATTCAGATCTCTACTTCTTCAGGAAACTTGTTGGTATTTATATTATTTTCTAACTAAACCAAGATCACTTCATTTGGATGAGTGTACCGCAAATACGACGTTTCGGATGCTTGATTATCGATAGCAGACGCTTTTCGGGGTTTTGCTTTTGCACCTTTAGCACTTTCTTCTTTGTTCAGGATTCTTTTCATTTTCTTCTGTTAAAGTTGCTGAAGCTTTTGTATTCTTCTGTTACAGTACTTGATGCTGCAGAACTTTATTGAAAAGGGTACATCATATTTTGGTGAAGCTTGGACGTTGAATATTTTAATACTTCCTTCAAAATTACTTCTCCATTCATCCTAATGTTTTGTATTCTGATTAGATGCTTGGTTAGCTTCACTGAACGCTTTTTAAATGAGATAAGATGCTTGGTTATCCAATGGGCACATTCACAAGGCTGTTTAACTCGTTGCACTCTGACCAGTTAGCGTATTATGCTTCCTTGACCCTCTTAACAGCCGAATTAGTATTCGATGTCTTCAAGAGATTTTTATATATGGATATTTGGTTTAATGAGACATCGGTTTCATCCAATTCGGACACCTATAGTGCATGATATGGCCAATAGATGCTACAAAGGTATGGCTGTCAGGAACAGCAACACGTCACCAACTTACGGATGCAATTTGACAAAGATAGAGGTCGATTTCGCTTAGGACCTCTTCATGGGAGTTGCAGATATTTCTATGAACTTCCATAGACACTAAGATCAATGCTTTTGAACACCTAAACCACTCGAAATTGTCAGCGAATGCTTGCATGTTTTGATTGTCATGAACAGTATCACATCTACAGCTTGAAGAAGGAATTTCACTCAGATAGAGATTGATTCAGAGCTCTACTTCTGCAAGAAACCTAATTGTATTTATGTTATCTTTCTAACTAAACCAAGATCACTTCATTTGGACGAGTGTACCTCAAAATACGACATTTCGGACGCTTGATTATCGATAGCAGACGCTTGACTACAATCGTCAGTGTTTTTGCTTTTGCACCATTTGTACTTTTGTCATTGTTCAGGCTTCTTTTCTCTTTCTTCTGTTAGAGTGGATGAAGCTTTTGTAATCTTCTGTTACAGTACTTCATGTTTCATACCTTTATTGAAAAGGGTACCTCATTTGTTGGGGAAGCTTGGACTTTGAATATTTTATTACTTCATTCAAAATTGCTTTTCCATTTATCATAATGTTGTGTATTCTGATTAGACGCTTGGTTAGCCTCACTGAATGCTTTTAAAATGAGATAAGATGCTTGGTTATCCACTGGGCACATTCACAAGGCTGTTCAACTCATAGCACTCTGACCAATTAGCGTATTATGATTCCTTGACCCTCTTAACGGCCGAATTAGGATTCGATGTCTTCAAGAAACTTGTATGTATGGATATTACGTTTAATGAGACATCGGTTTCATCTAATTCGGACACCTATAGTGCAAGATATGGCCACTATACGCTACAAAGGTATGACTTTCAGGAACAGCATCACGTCACCAACTTACGGATAAAATTTGAAAAAGATTGAGATCGATTTCGCTCAGGACCTCTTCATGAGAGTTGCAGATATTTCTATGAACTTCCATAGATACCAAGATCAAGGATTTTGAACATCTAAAGCCCTCGAATTTGTCAGCGGACGCTTGCATGTTTTGATTGTCATGAACAGTATCACATCCACAGCTTGGAAAAGGAATTTCACTCTGATAGAGATTGATTCAAAGCTCTACTTCTTCAAGAAACTTATTGGTATTTATGTTATCTTTCTAACTAAACCAGGATTACTTCATTTGGACGAGTGTACCTCAAAATACGACGTAATGTTGTGAATTCTGATTAGACGCTTGGTTAGCCTCACTGAATGCTTTTAAAAAGAGATAAGACACTTGGTTATCCACTGGGCACATTCACAAGTCTGTTTAACTCGTAGAACTCTGACCACTTACTATATTATGCTTCCTTGACCCTCTTAACGGCCGAATTAGGATTCGATGTCTTCAAGAAACTTGTATGCATGGATATTACGTTTAATGAGACATCGGTTTCATCTAATTCGGACACCTATAGTGCAAGATATGGCCACTATACGCTACAAAGGTATGACTTTCAGGAACAGCATCACGTCACCAACTTACGGATAAAATTTGAAAAAGATTGAGATCGATTTCGCTCAGGACCTCTTCATGAGAGTTGCAGATATTTCTATGAACTTCCATAGATACCAAGATCAAGGATTTTGAACATCTAAAGCCCTCGAATTTGTCAGCGGACGCTTGCATGTTTTGATTGTCATGAACAGTATCACATCCACAGCTTGGAAAAGGAATTTCACTCTGATAGAGATTGATTCAAAGCTCTACTTCTTCAAGAAACTTATTGGTATTTATGTTATCTTTCTAACTAAACCAGGATTACTTCATTTTGGACGAGTGTACCTCAAAATACGACGTTTCGGACGCTTGATTATCGATCGCAGACGCTTGACTACAATCGTCAGTGTTTTTGCTTTTGCACCATTAGTACTTTTGTGTTTGTTCAGGCTTCTTTTCTCTTTCTTCTGTTAGACTTGCTGAAGCTTATGTATTCTTCTGTTACAGTACTTGTTGCTGCAGAACGTTATTGAAAAGGGTACCTCAAATTTTGGTGAAGCTTGGACTTTGAATATTTTAATACTTCATTCAAAATTACTTCTCCATTCATCCTAATGTTCTGTAATCTGATTAGACGCTTGGTTAGTTTCACTGAACGCTTTTTAAATGAGATAAGATGCTTGCTTATCCACTGGGCACATTCACAAGGTTGTTTAACTCGTTGCACTCTGACCAGTTAGCGTATTATGCTTCCTTGATCCTCTTAACGGCCGAATTAGGATTCGATGTCTTCAAGAAACTTGTATATATGGATATTAGGTTTAATGAGACATCGGTTTCATCCAATTCGGACACCTATGGCGCAAGATATGGCCAAAAGAGTCTACAAAATTAAGACTGTGGGAAGCAACACCATATCCGCAAATTACGGATACAATTTGACAAAGATAGAGATCGATTTCGCTCCGGACCTCTTCATGAGAGTGGCAGAAATTTCTATGAGCTTCCATAGACACGAAGATCAATGCTTTACAACACCTAAAGCACTCGAAATTGTCAGCGAACGCTTGCATGTTTTGATTGTCATGAACAGTGTCACATCTACAGCTTGAAGAATGAATTTCACTCTGATAGAGATTGATTCAGAGCTCTACTTCTTCAAGAAACTTATTGGTATTTATGTTATCTTTCTAACTAAACCAAGATCACTTCATTTGGACGAGTGTACCTCAAAATACGACGTTTCGGACGCTTGATTATCGATAGCAGACGCTTCACTACAATCGTCTGTGTTTTTGCTTTTGCACCATTAGTACTTTTGTCTTTGTTCAAGCTTCTTTTCCCTTTCTTCTGTTAGAGTTGATGAAGCTTTTGTATTCTTCTGTTACTGTACTTGATGCTGTAGAACGTTATTGAAAAGGTTACCTCATATTTTGGTAAAGCTTGGACTTTGAATATTTTAATACTTCATTCAAAATTACTTCTCCATTCATCCTAATGTTCTGTATTCTGATTAGACGCTTGGTTAGTTTCATTGAATGCTTTTTAAATGAGATAAGATGCTTGGTTATCCACTGGGCACATTCACAAGGCTGTTTAACTCGTTGCACTCTGACCAGTTAGCGTATTATGCTTCCTTGACCCTCTTAACGGGCGAATTAGGATTCGATGCCTTCAAGAAACTTGTATATATGGATATTAGGTTTAATGAGACATCAATTTCATCCAATTCGAACACCTATACTGCAAGATATGGCCAATAGACGCTACAAAGGTATGACTATCAAGAACAGCCACACTTCACCAACTTACGGATACAATTTGACAAAGATAGAGATCGATTTCGCTCAGGACCTATTCATTTGAGTCGCAGATATTTCTCTGAACTTCCATAGATACCAAGATCGATGCTTTTGAACACCTAAAGCTCTCGAAATTGTCAGCGGACTCTTGCATGTTTTGATTGTCATGAACAGTATCACACCTACAGCTTGAACAAGGAATTTCACTCTGATAGAGATTGATTCAGATCTCTACTTCTTCAGGAAACTTGTTGGTATTTATATTATTTTCTAACTAAACCAAGATCACTTCATTTGGATGAGTGTACCGCAAATACGACGTTTCGAACGCTTGATTATCGATAGCAGACGCTTTTCGGGGTTTTGCTTTTGCACCTTTAGCACTTTCTTCTTTGTTCAGGATTCTTTTCATTTTCTTCTGTTAGAGTTGCTGAAGCTTTTGTATTCTTCTGTTACAGTACTTGATGCTGCAGAACTTTATTGAAAAGGGTACCCCATATTTTGGTGAAGCTTGGACTTTGAATATTTTAATACTTCAATCAAAATTACTTCTCCATTCATCCTAATGTTCTGTATTCTGATTAGACGCTTGGTTAGCTTCACTGAACACTTTTTTAATGAGATAAGATGCTTGGTTATCCACAGGGCAGATTCACAAGGCTATTTAACTTGTTGCATTCTGACCAGTTAGCGTATTATGCTTCCTTGACCCTCTTAACGGCCGAATTAGGATTCGATGTCTTCAAGAAACTTGTATATATGGATATTAGGTTTAATTAGACATCGGTTTATTCGGACACCTATGGTGCAAGATATTGCCAAAAGGATCTACAAAATTAAGACTGTGAGCAGTAACATCATATCCGCAAATTACGGATACAATTTGACAAAGATAGAGATCGATTTCGCACAGGACCTCTTCATGAGAGTTGCAGATATTTCTATGAACTTCCATAGATACCAAGATCGATGCTTTTGAACACCTAAAGCTCTCGAAATTGTCATCGGACGCTTGCATGTTTTGAATGTCATGAACAGTATCACATCTACAGCTTGAAGAAGGAATTTCACTCTGATAGAGATTGATTCAGATCTCTAATTCTTCAGGAAACTTGTTGGTATTTATGTTATTTTCTAACTAAAGGAAGTGATAATTTTGTTATCTTTCTAACTAAACCAAGATCACTTCATTTGGACGAGTGTACCTCAAATACGACGTTTCGGACGCTTGATTATCGATAGCAGACGCTTTTCGGGGTTTTGCTTTTGCACCTTTAGTACTTTTATCTTTGTTCAGGATTCTTTTCTCTTTCTTCTGTTAGAGTTGCTGAAGCCTTTGTATTCTTCTGTTACAGAACTTGACGCTGCAGAACTTTATTGAAAAGGGTACCCCATATTTTGGGGAAGCTTGGACTTTGAATATTTTAATACTTCATTCAAAATTACTTCTCCATTCATCCTAATGTTCTGTATTCTGATTAGACGCTTTGTTAGCATCACTGAATGCTTTTTAAATGAGATAAGATGCTTGGTTATCCACTGGGCACATTCACAAGACTGTTTAACTCGTTGCACTCTGACCAGTTAGCGTATTATGCTTCCTTGACCCTCTTAACGGCCGAATTAGGATTCGATATCTTCAAGAAACTTGTATATATGGATATTAGGTTTAATTAGACATCGGTTTATTCGGACACCTATGGTGCAAGATATTGCCAAAAGGATCTACAAAATTAAGACTGTGAGCAGTAACATCATATCCGCAAATTACGGATACAATTTGACAAAGATAGAGATCGATTTCGCACAGGACCTCTTCATGAGAGTTGCAGATATTTCTATGAACTTCCATAGATACCAAGATCGATGCTTTTGAACACCTAAAGCTCTCGAAATTGTCAACGGACGCTTGCATGTTTTGAATGTCATGAACAGTATCACATCTACAGCTTGAAGAAGGAATTTCACTCTGATAGAGATTGATTCAGATCTCTACTTCTTCAGGAAACTTGTTGGTATTTATGTTATTTTCTAACTAAAGCAAGTGATATTTTTGTTATCTTTCTAACTAAACCAAGATCACTTCATTTGGACGAGTGTACCTCAAATACGACGTTTCAGATGCTTGATTATCTATAGCAGACGCTTTTCGGGGTTTTGCTTTTGCACCTTTATTACTTTTGTCTTTGTTTAAGATTCTTTTCTCTTTCTTCTGTTAGAGTTGCTGAAGCTTTTGTATTCTTCTGTTACAGTACTTGATACTGCAGAACTTTAATGAAAAGGGTACCCCATATTTTGGTGAAGCTTGGACTTTGAATATTTTAATACTTCATTCAAAATTACTTCTCCATTCATCCTAATGTTCTGTATTCTGATTAGACGCTTGGTTAGCTTCACTGAACGCTTTTTTAATGAGATAGGATGCTTGGTTATCCGCTGGGCACATTCACAAGGCTGTTTAACTCGTTGCACTCTGACCAGTTAGCATATTATGCTTCCTTGACCCTCTTAACGGCTGAATTAGGATTCGATGTCTTCAAGAAACTTGTATAAATGGATATTAGGTTTAATGAGACGTCGGTTTCATCCAATTCGGACACCTATGGCGCAAGATATGTCCAAAAGAGTCTACAAAATTAAGACTGTGAGCAGTAACATCATATCCGCTAATTACGGATACAATTTGACAAAGATAGAGATCGATTTCGCTCAGGACCTCTTCATGAGAGTGGCAGATATTTCTATGAACTTCCAAAGATACCAAGATCGATGCTTTTGAAACCTAAAGTTCTCGAAATTATCGGCGGACGCTTGCATGTTTTGAATGTCATGAACATTATCACATCTACAGCTTGAAGAAGGAATTTCACTCTGATAGAGGTTGATACAGATCTCTACTTCTTTAGCAAACTTGTTGGTATTTATGTTATTTTCTAACTAAACCAAGTGATATTTATGTTATCTTTCTAACTAAACCAAGATCACTTCATTTGGACGAGTGTACCTCAAAATACGACGTTTCGGACGCTTGATTATCGGTAGCAGACGCTTGACTACATTCTTCAGTGTTTTTGCTTTTGCACCTTTAGTACTTTTGTCTTTTTTCAGGATTCTTTTCTCTTTCTTCTGTTAGAATTGCTGAAGCTTTTGTATTCTTCTGTTACAGTACTTGATGCTGCAGAACTTTATTGAAAAGGGTACATCAAATTTTGGTGAAGCTTGGACTTTGAATATTTTAATACTTCATTCAAAATTACTTCTCCATTCATCCTAATGTTCTGTATTTTGATTAGATGCTTGCTTAGCTTCACTGAACGCTTTTTAAATGAGATAAGTTGCTTGGTTATCCACTGGGCACATTCACAAGGCTGTTTAACTCGTTGCACTCTGACCAGTTAGCGTATTATGCTTCCTCGACCCTCTTAACAGCCGAATTAGTATTAGATGTCTTCAAGAGACTTTTAGATATGGATATTTGGTTTAATGAGACATCGGTTTCATCCAATTCGGACACCTATAGTGCAAGATATGGCAAATAGATGCTACAAAGGTATGACTGTTAGGAACAGCAACATGTCACCAACTTACGGATGCAATTTGACAAAGATAGAGGTCGATTTCGCTTAGGACCTCTTCATGGGAGTTGCAGATATTTCTATGAACTTCCATAGACACCAAGATCAATGCTTTTGAACACCTAAACCACTCGAAATTGTCAGCGAACGCTTGCATGTTTTGATTGTCATGAACAGTATCACATCTACAGCTTGTAGAAGGTATTTCACTCTGATAGAGATTGATTCAGGTCTCTACTTCTTCAGGAAACTTGTTGGTATTTATGTTATCTTTCTAACAAACAAAGTTCACTTCATTTGGATGAGTGTACCTCAAAATATGACTTTTCGGACGCTTGATTATCAGTTGCAGACGATTGACTACAATCTTCAGTGCTTTTGCTTTTGCATTGTCTTTGTTCAGGCTTCTTTTTTCTTTCTTTTGTTAGAGTTGATGAAGCTTTTGTATTCTTCTATTACAGTACTTGATGTTTCAGACCTTTATTGAAAAGGGTACCTCATTTATTGGGGAAGCTTGGACTTTGAATATTTTAATACTTCATTCAAAATTGCTTTTCCATTCATCATAATGTTGTGTATTCTGATTAGACGCTTAGTTAGCCTCACTGAATGCTTTTAAAATGAGATAAGATGCTTGGTTATCCACTGGGCACATTCACAAGGCTGTTCAACTCGTAGCACTCTGACCAATTAGCGTATTATGATTCCTTGACCCTATTAACGGCCGAATTAGGATTCGATGTCTTCAAGAAACTTGTATATATGGATATTTGGTTTAATGAGGCATCGGTTTCATCTAATTCGGACACCTATAGTGCAAGATATGGCCACTATACGCTACAAAGGTATGACTTTTAGGAACAGCATCACGTCACCAACTTACGGATAAAATTTGAAAAAGCTTGAGATCGATGCTTTTGAACATCTAAAGCCCTCGAAATTGTCAGCGGACGCTTGCATGTTTTGATTGTCATGAACAGTATCACATCCACAGCTTGAAAAAGGAATTTCACTCTGATAGAGATTGATTCAGAGCTCTACTTCTGCAAGAAACTTATTGGTATTTATGTTATCTTTCTAACTAAACCAAGATCACTTCATTTGGACGAGTGTACCTCAAAATACGACGTTTCGGACGCTTGATTATCGATAGCAGACGCTTGACTACAATCGTCAGTGTTTTTGCTTTTGCACCATTAGTACTTTTGTCTTTATTCAGGCTTCTTTTCTCTTTCTTCTGTTAGACTTGCTGAAGCTTATGTATTCTTCTGTTACAGTACTTGTTGCTGCAGAACGTTATTGAAAAGGGTACCTCAAATTTTGGTGAAGCTTGGACTTTGAATATTTTAATACTTCATTCAAAATTACTTCTCCATTCATCCTAATGTTCTGTAATCTGATTAGACGCTTGGTTAGTTTCACTGAACGCTTTTTAAATGCGATAAGATGCTTGCTTATCCACTGGGCACATTCACAAGGCTGTTTAACTCGTTGCACTCTGGCCAGTTAGCATATTATGCTTCCTTGACCCTCTTAACGGCCGAATTAGGATTCGATGTCTTCAAGAAACTTGTATATATGGATATTAGGTTTAATGAGACATCGGTTTCATCCAATTCGGACACCTATGGCGCAAGATATGGCCAAAAGAGTCTACAAAATTAAGACTGTGAGCAGCAACATCATATCCGCAAATTACGGATACAATTTGACAAAGATAGAGATCGATTTCGCTCCGGACCTCTTCATGAGAGTTGCAGAAATTTCTATGAACTTCCATAGACACCAAGATCAATGCTTTTCAACACCTAAAGCACTCGAAATTGTCAGCGAACGCTTGCATGTTTTGATTGTCATGAACAGTGTCACATCTACAGCTTGAAGAATGAATTTCACTCTGATAGAGATTGATTCAGAGCTCTACTTCTTCAAGAAACTTATTGGTATTTATGTTATCTTTCTAACTAAACCAAGATCACTTCATTTGGACGAGTGTACCTCAAAATACGACGTTTCGGACGCTCGATGATCGATAGCAGACGCTTCACTACAATCGTCTGTGTTTTTGCTTTTGCACCATTAGTACTTTTGTCTTTGTTCAGGCTTCTTTTCCCTTTCTTCTGTTAGAGTTGATGAAGCTTTTGTATTCTTCTGTTACTGTACTTGATGCTGTAGAACGTTATTGAAAAGGGTACCTCATATTTTGGTGAAGCTTGGACTTTGAATATTTTAATACTTCATTCAAAATTACTTCTCCATTCATCCTAATGTTCTGTATTCTGATTAGACGCTTGGTTAGTTTCGTTCAACGCTTTTTAAATGCGATAAGATGCTTGGTTATCCACTGGGCACATTCACAAGGCTGTTTAACTCGTTGCACTCCGACCTGTTAGCGTATTATGCTTCCTTGACCCTCTTAACGGGCGAATTAGGATTCGATGCCTTCAAGAAACTTGTATATATGGATATTAGGTTTAATGAGACATCGGTTTCATCCAATTCGGACACCTATACTGCAAGATATGGCCAATAGACGCTACAAAGGTATGACTATCAGGAACAGCCAATGTCACCAACTTACGGATACAATTTGACAAAGATAGAGATCGATTTCGCTCAGGACCTATTCATGAGAGTCGCAGATATTTCTCTGAACTTCTATAGATACCAAGATCGATGCTTTTGAACACCTAAAGCTCTCGAAATTGTCAGCGGACTCTTGCATGTTTTGATTGTCATGAACAATATCACACCTACAGCTTGAACAAGGAATTTCACTCTGATAGAGATTGATTCAGATCTCCACTTCTTCAGGAAACTTGTTGGTATTTATATTATTTTCTAACTAAACCAAGATCACTTCATTTGGATGAGTGTACCGCAAATACGACGTTTCGGACGCTTGATTATCGATAGCAGACGCTTTTCGGGGTTTTGCTTTTGCACCTTTAGCACTTTCCTCTTTGTTCAGGATTCTTTTCATTTTCTTCTGTTAGAGTTGCTGAAGCTTTCGTATTCTTCTGTTACAGTACTTGATGCTACAAAAATTTATTGAAAAGGGTACCCCATATTTTGGTGAAGCTTGGACTTTGAATATTTTAATACTTCATTCAAAATTACTTCTCCATTCATCCTAATGTTCTGTATTCTGATTAGACGCTTGGTTAGCTTCACTGAATGCTTTTTAAATGAGATAAGATGCTTGGTAATCCACTGGGCACATTCACAAGGCTGTTTAACTTGTTGCACTCTGACCAGTTAGCATATTATGCTTCCTTGACCTTCTTAACGACCGAATTAAGATTCGATGTCTTCAAGAAACTTGTATATATGGATATTAGGTTTAATAAGACATCGGTTTCATCTAATTCGGACACCTATGGCGCAATATATGTCCAAAAGAGTCTACAAAATTAAGACTGTGAGCAGGAACATCATATCCACAAATTACGGATACAATTTGGCAAAGATAGAGATCGATTTCGCTCAGGACCTCTTCATGAGAGTGGCAGATATTTCTATGAACTTCCAAAGATACCAAGATCGATGCTTTTGAAACCTAAAGCTCTCGAAATTGTCGGCGGACGCTTTCATGTTTTGAATGTCATGAACATTATCACATCTATAGCTTGAAGAAGGAATTTCACTCTGATAGACGTTGATCACTTCATTTGGACGAGTGTACCTCAAAATACGACGTTTCGGACGCTTGATTATCGGTAGCAGACGCTTGACTAAAATCTTCAGTGTTTTTGCTTTTGCACCTTTAGTACTTTTGTCTTTGTTCAGGATTCTTTTCCCTTTCTTCTATTAGAATTGCTGAAGCTTTTATATTCTTCTGTTACAGTACTTGATGCTGCAGAACTTTATTGAAAAGGGTACATCATATTTTGGTGAAGCTTGGACTTTGAATATTTTAATGCTTCATTCAAAATTACTTCTCCATTCATCCTAATGTTCTGTATTCTGATTAGATGCTTGGTTAGCTTCACTGAACGCTTTTTAAATGAGATAAGATGCTTGGTTATCCACTGGGCACATTCACTGTAGCGTATTATGCTTTCTTGACCCTCTTAACAGCCAAATTAGGATTTGATGTCTTCAAGAGACTTTTATATATGGATATTAGGTTTAATGAGACATCGGTTTCATCCAATTCGGACACCTATAGTGCAAGATATGGCCAATAGATACTACACAGGTATGACTGTCTGGAACAGCAACACGTAACCAACTTACGGATGCAATTTGACAAAGATAGAGGTCGATTTCGCTCAGGACCTCTTCATGAGAGTTGCAGATATTTCTATGAACTTCCATAGACACCAAGATCAATGCTTTTGAACACCTAAAGCACTCGAAATTGTCATCAGACACTTGCATGTTTTGATTGTCATGAACAGTATCACATCTACAGCTTGGAGAAGGAATTTCACTCTGGTAGAGATTGATTCAGAGCTCTACTTCTTCAGGAAACTTGTTGGTATTTATGTTATCTTTCTAACTAAACTAAGATCACTTCATTTGGACGAGTGTACCTCAAAATACGACGTTTCGGACGCTTGATTATCGATAGCAGACGCTTGACTACAATCGTCAGTGTTTTTGCTTTTGCACCATTAGTACTTTTGTCATTGTTCAGGCTTCTTTTCTCTTTCTTCTGTTAGAGTTGATGAAGCTTTTGTATTCTTCTGTTACAGTACTTGATGTTTCAGACCTTTATTGAAAAGGGTACCTCATTTGTTGGGAAGCTTGGACTTTGAATATATTAATACTTCATTCAAAATTGTTTCTCTATTCATCATAATGCTTTGTATTCTGATTAGACGCTTGGTTAGCCTCACTAAATGCGTTTAAAAAGAGAGAAGACGCTTGGTTATCCACTGGGCACATTCACAAGGCTATTTAACTCGTAGAACTCTGACCACTTACTGTATTATGCATCCTTGGCCCTCTTAACGGCCGAATTAGGATTCGATGTCTTCAAGAAACTTGTATGTATGGATATTACGTTTAATGAGACATCGGTTTCATCCAATTCGGACACCTATACTGCAAGATATGGCCAATAGACGCTACAAAGGTATGACTGTCAGGAACAGCAACACGTCACCAACTTACGGATACAATTTGACAAAGATAGAGATCGATTTCACTCAGGACCTCTTCATGAGAGTCGCAGATATTTCTCTGAACTTCCATAGATACCAAGATCGATGCTTTTGAACACCTAAAGCTCTCGAAATTGTCAGCGGACGCTTGCATGTTTTGATTGTCATGAACAGTATCACACCTACAGCTTGAACAAGGAATTTCACTCTGATAGAGATTGATTCAGATCTCTACTTCTTCAGGAAACTTGTTGGTATTTATGTTATTTTCTAACTAAACCATGATCACTTCATTTGGATGAGTGTACCTCAAATACGACGTTTCAGACACTTGATTATCGATAGCAGACGCTTTTCAGGGTTTTGCTTTTGCACCTTTAGTACTTTTGTCTGTGTTCAGAATTCTTTTCATTTTCTTCTTTTAGAGTTGCTGAAGCTTTTGTATTCTTCTGTTACAATACTTGATGCCGCAGAATTGAAAAGGGTACCCCATATTTTGGTGAAGCTTGGACTTTGAATATTTTAATACTTCATTCAAAATTACTTCTCCATTCATCCTAATGCTCTGTATTCTGATTAGACGCTTGGTGAGCTTCACTGAACGCTTTTTAAATGAGATTGGTTATCCACTGGGCACATTCACAAGGCTGTTTAACTCGTTGCCCTCTGACCAATTAGCGTATAATGCTTCCTTGACCTTCTTAGCGGCCGGATTAGGATTCGATGTCTTCAAGAAACTTGTATATAGGGATATTAGGTTTAATGAGACATCGGTTTCATCCAATTTGGACACCTATAGTGCAAGATATGGCTAGTAGACGCTACAAATGTATGACTGTACACGTCACCAACTTACGGATACAATTTGACAAAGATAGAGATCGATTTCGCTCAGGACCTCTTCATGAGAGTTGCAGATATTTCAATGAACTTCCATAGATACCAAGATCGATGCCTTTGAACAGCTGAAGCTCTCAAAATTGTCAGCGGACGCGTGCATGTTTTGATTGTCATGAACAGTATTACATCTACAGCTTGAAGAAGGAATTTCACTCTGATAGAGATTGATTTAGATCTCTACTTCTTCAGGAAACTTGTTGTTATTTATGTTATCTTTCTAACTTAACCAAGATCACTTCATTTGGACAGGTGTACCTCAAAAAACGACGTTTTGGACGGTTGATTATCGATAGCGGATGCTTGAATATAATCTTCAGTGTTTTTGCTTTTGCACCTTTAGTACTTTTGTCTTTGTTCAGGCTCCTTTTCTCTTTCTTCTGTTAGTGTTGTTGAAGCTTTTGTATTCTTCTGTTACGGTACTTGATGCTGCAGAACCTTATTGAAAAGGGTACCTCATATTTTGGTGAAGCATGGACTTTGAATATATTAATACTTCACTCAAAATTACTTCTCCATTCATCCTAATGTTCTGTATTCTGATTAGACGCTTGGTTAGCTTCACTGAACGCTTTTTAAATGAGATTGGTTATCCCCTGGGCACATTCACAAGGCTGTTTAACTCGTTGCCCTCTGACCAATTAGCATATAATGCTTCCTTGACCTTCTTAGCGGCCGAATTAGGATTCGATGGCTTCAAGAAACTTGTATATATGGATATTAGGTTTAATGAGACATCGGTTTCATCCAATTCGGACACTTAGAGTGCAAGATATAGCCAGTAGACGCTACAAATGTTTGACTGTCAGGAACAGCAACTCATCAACAACTTACGGATACAACTTGACAAAGATAGAGATCGATTTCGCTCAGGACCTCTTCATGAGAGTTGCAGATATTTCTATGACCTTCCATAGATACCAAGATCGAAGCTTTTGAACACCAAAAGCTCTCGAAATTGTCAGCAGACGCTTACATGTTTTGATTGTCATGAACAGTATCACATCTACAGCTTGAAGAAGGAATTTCACTCTGATAGAGATTGATTCAGATCTCTACTTCTTCAGGAAACTTGTTGACATTTATGTTATATTTCTAACTAAACAAAGATCACTTCATTTGGACGAGTGTACCTAAAAATACGACGTTTCGGACGCTTGATTATCGGTAGCAGACGCTTGACTACACTTTTCAGTGTTTTTGCTTTTGCACCTTTAGTACTTTTGTCTTTGTTCAGTCTTCTTTTCTCTTTCTTCTGTTAGAGTTGATGAAGATTTTGTATTCTTCTATTACAGTACTTGATGTTTCAGACTTTATTTAAAAGGGTACCTCATTTGTTGGGGAAGCTTGGACTTTGAATATTTTACTATTTCATTCAATATTGCTTCTCCATTCATCATAATGTTGTGTATTCTGATTAGACGCTTGGTTAGCCTCACTGAGTGCTTTTAAAATGAGATAAGACGCTTGGTTATCCACTAGGCACATTCACAAGGCTGTTTAACTCGTAGCACTCTGACCACTTAGCGTATTATGCTTCCTTGACCCTCTTAACGGCCGAATTAGGATTCGATGTCTTCAAGAAACTTGTATATATGGATATTAGGTTTAATGAGAGATCGGTTTCATCCAATTCGGACACCTATACTGCAAGATATGGCCAATAGACGCTACAAAGGTATGACTGTCAGGAACAGCATCACGTCACCAAATTACGGATACAATTTGACAGAGATAGAGATCGATTTCGCTCAGGATCTCTTCATGAGAGTTGCATATATTTCTATGAACTTTCATCGATATCAACATCGATGCATTTGAACACCTAAAGCTCCCGAAATTGTCAGCTGACGCTTGCTTGTTTTGATTGTCAGGAACAGTATCATATCTACAGCTTGAAGAAGGAATTTCCCTCTGATAGAGATTGATTCAGATCTCTACTTCTTCAGGAAACTTGTTGGTATTTATGTTATTTTCTAACTAAACCAAGTGATATTTATGTTATCTGTCTAACGAAACAAAGATGACTTCATTTGGACAAATGTACCTCAAAATACGACGTTTCGGATGCTTGATTATCGGTAGCTGACGCTTGATTATCGGTAGCAGACGCTTGACTACAATCTTCAGTGTTTTTGCTTTTGCACCTTTAGTACTTTTGTCTTTGTTCAGGCTTCTTTTCTCTTTCTTCTGTTAGAGTTGATGAAGCTTTTGTATTCTTCTATTATAGTACTTGATGTTTCAGACCTTTATTGAAAAGGCTACCTCATTTGTCGGGGAAGCTTGGACTTTGAATATTTTATTACTTCATTCAATATTGCTTCTCCATTCATCATAGTGTTGTGTATTCAGATTAGACACTTGGTTAGCTTCACTGAACGCTTTTAAAATGAGATTGGTTACCCACTGGGCATATTCACAAGGCCGTTTAACTCGCAGCACTCTGACCACTTAGCGTATTATGCTTCCTTGACCCTCTTAACGGCCGAATTAGGATTCTATGTCTTGAAGAAACTTGTATCTCCCGAAATTGTCAGCTGACGCTTGCTTGTTTTGATTGTCAGGAACAGTATCATATCTACAGCTTGAAGAAGGAATTTCACTCTGATAGAGATTGATTCAGATCTCTACTTCTGCAGGAAACTTGTTGGTATTTATGTTATCTTTCTAACTAATCCAAGTGATTTTTATGTTATCTTTCTAACTAAACCAAGATCACTTCATTTGGACGAGTGTACCTCAAAATACGACGTTTCGGATGCTTGATTATCGGTAGCAGACACTTGACTACAATCTTCAGTGTTTTTGCTTTTGCACCTTTAGAAATTTTGTCATTGTTCAGGCTTCCTTTCTCTTTCTTCTGTCAGAGTTGCTGAAGCTTTTGTATTCTTCTGTTACAGTACTTGATGCTACAGAACGTTATTGAATAGGGTACCTTATTTTTTGGTGAAGCTTGGATTTTGAATATTTTAATACTTCATTCAAAATTACTGCTCTACTCATCATAATGTTCTGTATTTTGATTAAACGGCTGGTTAGATTCACTGAACGCCTTTTAAATGAGATAAGATGCTTGGTTATCCACTGGGCACATTCACAAGGCTGTTTAAATCGTAGCACTCTGACCACTTAGCATACTATGCTTCCTTGACCCTCTTAACGGCCGAATTAGGATCCGATGTCCTTAAGAAACTTGTATATAAGGATATTAGGTTTAATGCGACATCGGTTTCATCCAATTCGGACACCTATAGTGCAAGATATGGCCAATAGACGCTACAAAGGTATGACTGTCAGGAACGGCAACACGTGACCAACTTACGAATACAATTTGACAAAGACAAAGATCGATTTCGCTCAGAACCTCTTCATGAGAGTTGGCGATATTTAACTGAACTTCCATCGATACCAAGATCGATGCCTTTGAACACCTCAAGCTTCCGAAATTGTCAGCCCACACTAGCATGTTCTGATTGTCACAAACAGTATCACATCTACATCTTCAAGAAGGAATTTCACTCTGCTAGAGATTGATTCAGATCTCTACTTCTGCAGGAAACTTGTTGGTATTTATGTTATCTTTCTAACTAATCCAAGTGATTTTTATGTTATCTTTCTAACTAAACCAAGATCACTTCATTTGGACGAGTGTACCTCAAAATACGACGTTTCGGATGCTTGATTATCGGTAGCAGACGCTTGACTACAATCTTCAATGTTTTTGCTTTTGCACCTTTAGAAATTTTGTCATTGTTCAGGCTTCTTTTCTCTTTCTTCTGTCAGAGTTGCTGAAGCTTTTGTATTCTTCTGTTACAGTACTTGATGCTGCAGAACGTTATTGAATAGGGTACCTCATTTTTTGGTGAAGCTTGGATTTTGAATATTTTAATACTTCATTCAAAATTACTTCTCTACTCATCATAATGTTCTGTATTTTGATTAAACGGCTGGTTAGATTCACTGAACGCCTTTTAAATGAGATAAGATGCTTGGTTATCCACTGGGCACATTCACAAGGCTGTTTAAGTCGTAGCACTCTGACCACTTAGTATACTATGCTTCCTTGACCCTCTTAAAGGCCGAATTAGGATTCGATGTCCCCAAGAAACTTGTATATAAGGATATTAGGTCTAATGAGACATCGGTTTCATCCAATTCGGACACCTATAGTGCAAGATATGGCCAATAGACGCTACAAAGGTATGACTGTCAGGAACGGCAACACGTGACCAACTTACGAATACAATTTGACAAAGACAAAGATCGATTTCGCTCAGAACCTCTTCATGAGAGTTGGCGATATTTCACTGAACTTCCATCGATACCAAGATCAATGCCTTTGAACACCTCAAGCTTCCAAAATTGTCAGCCCACACTAGCAAGTTCTGATTGTCACGAACAGTATCACATCTACATCTTCAAGTAGGAATTTCACTCTGCTAGAGATTGATTCAGATCTCTACTTCTGCAGGAAACTTGTTGGTATTTATGTTATCTTTCTAACTAAACCAAGATCACTTCATTTGGACGAGTGTACCTCAAAATACGACGTCTCAGACGCTTGATTATCGATAGCAGACGTTTGACTATAATCTTCAGTGTTTTTGCTTTTGCACATTTAGTAATTTTGTCATTGTTCAGGCTTCTTTTCTCTTTCTTCTGTTAGAGTTGCTGAAGCTTTTGCATTCTTCCGTTACAGTACTTGATGCTGCAGAACTTTATTTAAAAGGGTAACTCATATTTTGGTGAAGCTTGGACTTTGAATATTTTAATACTTCATTCAAAATTACTTCTCCATTCATCATAATGTCCTGTATTCTGATTAAACGGTTGGTTAGATTCACTGAACGCTTTTTAAATGAGATAAGATGCTTGGTTATCCACTGGGCACATTCACAAGGCTGTTTAACAAGTAGCACTTAGCGTACTATGCTTCCTTGACCCTCTAAACGGCCGAATTAGGATTCGATATCTGGAAGAAACTTGTATATAAGGATATTAGGTTTAATGAGACATCGGTTTCATCCAATTCGGACGCCTATAGTGCAAGATATGGCCAATAGATGCTACAAAGGTATGACTGTCAGGAATAACATCACGTCACCAACTTACGGATACAATTTGACAAAGATAGAGATCGATTTCGCTCAGGATCACTTCATAAGAGTTGCAGATATTTCTATGAACTTCCATAGAAACCAAGATCGATGCTTTTGAACACCTAAAGCCCTCGAAATTGTCAGCAGACGTGTGCGTGTTTTGATTGTCATGAACAGTATCACATCTACAGCTTGAAGAAGGAATTTCACTCTGATAGAGATTGATTCGGATCTCTACTTCTTCAGGAAACTTGTTGATATTTATGTTTTCTTTCTAACTAAACCAAGATCACTTCATTTGGACGAGTGTACCTCAAAATATGACGTTTCGGACGCTTGATTATCCGTAGCCGACGCTTGACTACAATCTTCAGTGTTTTTGCTTTTGCACCTTTAGTACTTTTATCTTTGTTCAGGCTTCATTTCTCCTTCTTATGTTAGAGTTGCTGAAGCTTTTGTATTCTTCTGTTACAGTACTTGATGCTTCAGAACTTTATTGAATAGGGTACCTCATTTTTTGGTGAAGCTTGGACTTTGAATATTTTAATACTTCATTCAAAATTACTTCTCTATTCATCATAATGTTCTGTATTTTGATTAAATGGTTGGTTAGATTCACTGAACGCCTTTTAAATGAGATAAGATGCTTGGTTATCCACTTGGCACATTCACAAGGCTGTTTAAATCGTAGCACTCTGACCACTTGGCATACTATGCTTCCTTGACCCTCTTAACGGCCGAATTAGGATTCAATGTCCTCAAGAAACTTGTATATAAGGATATTTGGTTTAATGAGACATCGGTTTCATCCAATTCGGACACATATAGTGGAAGATATGGCCAATAGACGGTACGAAGGTATGACTGTCAGGAACGGCAACACGTCACCAACTTACGGATACAATTTGACAAAGTTAGAGATCGATTTCGCTCAGGACCTCTTCATGAGAGTTGCAGATATTTCTATGAACTTCCATCGACACCAACATCGATGCATTTGAACACCTAAAGCTCCCGAAATTGTCAGCCCACTCTTGCATTATCTGATTGTCACGAACAGTATCACATCTACAGCTTCAAGAAGGAATTTCACTCTGATAGAGATTGATTCAGATCTCTACTTCTTCAGGAAACTTGTTGTTATTTATGCTATCTTTATAACTGAACCAAGTGATGTTTATGTTATCTTTCTAACTAAACCAAGATCACTTCATTTGGACGAGAGTACCTCAAAATACGACGTATCGGACGCTTGATTATCGGTAGCAGACGCTTGACTACAATCTTCAGTGTTTTTGCTTTTGCACCTTTAGTACTTTTGTCATTGTTCAGGCTTCTTTTCTCTTTCTTCTGTTAGAGTTGTGGAAGCTTTTGTATTCTTTTGTTACAATACTTGATGCTGCAGAACTTTATTGAAAAGGGTACCACATATTTTGGTGAAGCTTGGACTTTGAATATTTTAATACTTCCTTCAAAATTATTTCTCCTTTCATCATAATGTCCTGTATTCTGATTAGACGCTTGGTTAGCCTCACTGAACGCTTTTTAAATGAGATAAGACGCTTGGTCATCCACTAGGCACATTCACAAGGCTGTTGATCTCGTAGCACTCTGACCAGTTAGCGTATTATATTTCCTTGACCCTCTTAACGGTCGAATTTGGATTCGATGTCCTCAAGAAACTTGTATATAAGGATATTTGGTTTAATGAGACATCGGTTTCATCCAATTCGGACACCTATAGTGCAAGATATGGCCAATAGATGCTACAAAGGTATGACTGTCAGGAACGGCAACACGTCACCAACATACGGATACAATTTGACAAAGTTAGAGATTGATTTCGCTCAGGACCTCTTCATGAGAGTTGCAGATATTTCTATGAACTTCCATCGACACCAACATCGATGCATTTGAGCACCTAAAGCTCCCGAAATTGTCAACCCACTCTTGCATTATCTGATTGTCACGAACAGTATCACATCTACAGCTTCAAGAAGGAATTTCACTCTGATAGAGATTGATTCAGATCTCTACTTCTTCAGGAAACTTGTTGGTATTTATGTTATCTTTATAACTGAACCAAGTGATGTTTATGTTATCTTTCTAACTAAACCAAGATCACTTCATTTGGACGAGAGTACCTCAAAATACGACGTATCGAACGCTTGACTATCGGTAGCAGACGCTTGACTACAATCTTCAGTGTTTTTGCTTTTGCACCTTTAGTACTTTTCTCATTGTTCAGGCTTCTTTTCTCTTTCTTCTGTTAGAGTTGTGGAAGCTTTTGTATTATTCTGTTACAATACTTGATGCTGCAGAACTTTATTGAAAAGGGTACCACATATTTTGGTGAAGCTTGGACTTTGAATATTTTAATACTTCATTCAAAATTATTTCTCCATTCATCATAATGTCCTGTATTCCGATTAGACGCTTGGTTAGCCTCACTGAACGCTTTTTAAATGAGATAAGACGCTTGGTCATCCACTAGGCACATTCACAAGGCTGTTGATCTCGTAGCACTCTGACCAGTTAGCGTATTATGCTTCCTTGACCCTCTTAACGGTCGAATTTGGATTCGATGTCTTCATGAAACTCGTATATATGGATATTTGGTTTAATGAGACACCGGTTTCATCCAATTCGGACACCCATACTGCAAAATATGGCCAATAGACGCTACAAAGGTATGTCTCTCAGGAACAGCATCACGTGACCAACTTACGAATACAATTTGACAAAGACAAAGATCGATTTCGCTCAGGGCCTCTTCATGAGAGTCGCCGATATTTCTCTGAACTTCCATAGATACCAAGATCGATGCTTTTGAACACCTAAAGCTCCCGAAATTGTCTGCCGACGCTTGCATGTTCTGATTGTCAAGAACAGTATCACATCTACAGCTTGAAGAAGGAATTTCACTCTGATAGAGATTGATTCCGATCTCTACGTCTTTAAGATACTTGTTGATATTTATGTTATTTTCTAACTAAACCAAGTGATATTTATGTTATCTTTCTAACTAAACCAAGATCGCTTCATTTGGACGAGTGTACCTAAAAATACGATGTTTCGGACGCTTGATTATCGGTAGAGACGCTTGACTATAATCTTCAGTGTTTTTGCTTTTGCACCTTTTGTACTTTTGTCTTTGTTCAGGCTTCATTTCTCTTTCTTCTGTTAGAGTTACTGAAGCTTTTGTATTATTCTGTTACTGTACTTGGTGCTTCAGAACTTTATTGAATAGGGTACCTCATTTTTTGGTGAAGCTTGGACTTTGAATATTTTAATACTTCATTCAAAATTAATTCTCTATTCATCATAATGTTCTGTATTTTGATTAAACGGTTGGTTAGATTCACTGAACGCCTTTTAAATGAGATAAGATGCTTGGTTATCCACTTGGCACATTCACAAGGCTGTTTCAATCGCAGCACTCTGACCACTTAGCATACTCTGCTTCCTTGACCCTCTTAACGGCCGAATTAGGATTCGATGTCCTCAAGAAACTTGTATATAAGGATATTTGGTTTAATGAGACATCGGTTTCATCCAATTCGGAGACCTATAGTGCAAGATATGGCCAATAGACGCTACAAAGGTATGAGTGTCAGGAACGGCAACACGTCACCAACTTACGGATACAATTTGACAAAGTTAGAGATCGATTTCGCTCAGGACCTCTTCATGAGAGTTGCAGATATTTCTATGAACTTCCATCGACACCAACATCAATGCATTTGAACACCTAAAGCTCCCGAAATTGTCAGCCCACTCTTGCATTATCTGATTGTCACGAACAGTATCACATCTACAGCTTCAAGAAGGAATTTCACTCTAATAGAGATTGATTCAGATCTCTACTTCTTCAGGAAACTTGTTGGTATTTATGTTATCTTTATAACTGAACCAAGTGATGTTTATGTTATCTTTCTAACTAAACCAAGATCACTTCATTTGGACGAGAGTACCTCAAAATACGACATATCGGACGCTTGATTATCGGTAGCAGACGCTTGACTACAATTGCAACACCCTTTCCCGAGTGCCACATTCCCGAATGTTTATAGGGCCGAAAATATTTCTTAATGCGGAAAATACGGTTTTCTTTTTTTTTTTTCTTTTCACAAGATGCAATGGAAAGGTCATAATACTAATAAACGAACTTAGGTTCGCCATGCATTTCTAGAATATACCACAGAATAGAAACAGAAATGGAAACGTCAACATTATTATATACAGACGTAGGTCTAATGTGTAACTGACATAAGAAATACAATAAGTACAAGGAGTCGTAGCTCCCCCAAAAGTACTACAAAAACTAACATAGTCTGGCCGACAACAAAACTAGACCACAAAAAGAAGGTCCGCCTCAGGGCTCAAGGAACTACTGGACTGAACCATCGTCACGTCCATCTGTTCAAACGGCAACAGCAAGTACCAACAGAAAACATACAGATATGGGTGAGATTCCCGTTCATCAACACAGCAAAACAGCAATAGTAAAAACGGGACGACTCACTGGGTAACAGCGTACCCAACATGCTTACAGGAATTCACGATGTCAAACATATTAAGCAGTTGACAGCATAATGTCATGTTAAGCAGTTAACAGCATAAAATAAGGTATTCTTTAGCAGTACAACGATGTATAACAGTAAATGTAAACATCAATAGCCATGCAATGCAATGCAATGTATATGACTCAATGTCAATGTCACTGGGTACTACTCTGACCCCTACTCCATGGAGCTAACAAAACATTCGGAGAGAGTGAATGGGAGGACATGTTCCGTGCGCGCCAGCCTTGGGCAAGATGCTACAACATTCGTAACGTGCACGTTTCTGGCTTTTACGGAAACATTCTCGACCAAACATGAAAAGTACGGCATCTAGTAGAGGATATCAGTGTATTGCACGGATTCGCCACGACACAGAAGAGCTACCAACTGGTCACATGTCAGCCCTTCCAACCCTGATACCTCCCAAAAGACCATTGAAGATCGTCACCGTAAGATTCGCACCCGCATCAAGGTGTAAGCTCAACTCCTAGGCTCAAGGCCTTACAACTATGCAAATGAAATGCCAATGCTTACACAAAGCAGATGCGATCAAGCAATGTCTATCCCCCGGATAAACCTCAAAGTCTACTAAGGTTCTTTTCCTTAGGAACTATACGCGTCTTTTGAAAACAAAACCTTTATCCACCGGATAAATCTCGTGATCCCTCCGGGATCGAGTCATCACAAGACTGAAACAATTGAACGACTGAGCGGGGTCCGAATCACCGGTCCGTCATCGAACTACTGTCTCAAAACCCAAAACATTTGTAAACCAGAACAACTTCTCAATTGAAAACTCATTTGATTTGAAACAATCTTTGAAACACTTACTTGCTCTATTTTTAGCATTTTCTGAACATGTAATTCGCTTAGCGAAATTTCATTCGCTTAGCGAAATTGAAACAAGAATGCCTCTTTTGGAACTCCTCTGGTTCGCTCGGCGAGACACAAATCGCGTAGCGAAATGCATTGGATTCGCTTAGCGCATATGAATTCGCTTAGCGCAATTTCAGACGGTTAAACCTCTTTGTAAACGCGAAATGTATTGTATTCGCTTAGCGAATATGAATTCGCTTAGCGAAAGTTCAGACAGTTAAACCTCTTTGTAAACGCCTCTGGATCGCTCGGCGAAACAGAATTCGTGTAGCGAAATGCATTGTATTCGCGTAGCGAAAATAATTTCGCTTAGCGAAATGGAGGCGGTTATACCTCCTTTGGAGACTTCTCTGGATCGCCCAGCGAGACGTAATTCGCGTAGCGAAACTCGTTTGATTGGCTTAGCGAATATGAATTCGCTTAGCGAAAGTGAGGCAGTGATGCCCAACTTAGGCTTTCCCCTGTTTTCGCGTAGCGAGAGAAAATTCGCTTAGCGAAATGGTTGCCATAAACAAGACATCAACCTTAGGGAACCATTTTGATTCTCTTCATGAAACCACTTCTTTTCTCATTTTGAGTCCCTTGATTAACTATATGGGCTATGGATAAGGTATAAAATATGTTTCACTTTGGTGAAAGCACTTTGAGCTTTAATTTCCATTCAAAGACACTTAGGGTTTTCTTTGAAAAACACAAGTTATTGAAAACACTTTCTTTACATCAAAACTTGACTTAATCAAGATCTACTCATGTTCTTCCTTTTCTCAAAGCCATGGCTAAAAGCCAACTAGGAATCAATGTGAAGTTTTACTCCATCAACCAAACAAAATATGGCTCACAATACTTACACAATCATGATAACCATAATACACATTACTATATCATACTCAAACATCCAAGTCCATCACACATTATGGTCTCATAATCAACAATAAAAGTCCATACTTGACCTAGTGATCAAAGTAGGTTTTTCAACATACATGAAAATGATTTTCATCAATCATATCATCATCAACTTATGCTAAAGCACACTACAACATACTCAAGCATAAACATAAACTCATCAGACAATCTTGTTCTCCAAGAGAACTTAACAAAACTTAACATATAATAGTGAACCCAAACTAAAGGGTTTCACCCACACATAAATTTAAACAACCATTCTCACTACCACCATCTTGGTGTGATGAGGTTCTTCTCCCCATACCTCTTGATGAGCAGATTCCCGGATCAAAGTCGGTTGATCGGTTTCTGAACCTCCTGATAATCGTCAACAACTACACAACACAACAATTCAACATTAAACAACAATCAAAACCAAACTCAACAACCCTAACAAAGAGGATTTCAGCCACCCTAGGTTAAAAAGGTTAGAAATTGGTTTTGGTTTCCATTTCATGGATTCAAAGGCATTAGGAAAACTAAGGATGAAATCAAGTGTTAAAAATCAAAACTTGATGAAAACACTATTCATCATCTTCCAAGAGGGTTCGGCCAAAAATGCTTTTTGAGCTATGATGAGAGTTGAATCATAAGCTCTTAGGTTTAGGTAGAGATTGATGATGTGAGTTCAAAGAACTTGGTCTTACCTCAAAAGGATTTTTCTACAATTTCCTATGGATTTTCAAAGTTTTGGATCTAAGAAATTCTTTTCATGAAAATGAAGATTGATCTTGAAATAAAGAAAGATTCAAGAAGCTAAGAGATCATAGAAGTGATCTTACCTTGAAATGAAGAAAGATTGCTCAAGGAATCAAGTGAATCCAACAAAAACTCAAGCTTTTCTAGGTGAAAATGGAGTTTTCTCTCAAGAACAACTATGGAACTCTATGGTGTGAGGGGCTGTGCGAAAATGATGAAGTGAGGGGCTGAGTTCAGCCTCTTAAAAGTTCACTTAAGGGTAAAAAGGTCATTTGCCAAAAGGGTATAATGGTAAAAGTGTAAAAGACTAAGGTTAGGGGCATTTTGGTCATTTTGCGTCCAGATATTTCCGAACGTCATGACGACTCTGGCATACTCTCCCAAGTGTCCTGGGATGATGTGATATCAAGATTATCTTTTGGCGAGTCTCGGTAAGTCCATATGTGGCTCCGTTCGTCACCCGATTGAGGATTCCGCCCGAACGAAGGTCAGGAAGTGATTTTTCTGAAATTTTTACGAAATTTAACCAAAACGTAGATAATCGAATTCTAAGACTTACTGTCTCGTTCACGGGTCCATCTGAGGTCTTCTGAGCAGTAAAATCATACTGTCAGTGTAAAAACGCAGACCGGACTCCGTTTGAGTTTTCGACTCAAAACTTAATCGTAGCTTCCTACGATATCGTCGAGCATGACTATGGTCTCGGAATATTTTATTTCGATTCCTAAGACCTCGAATAAAATAAAGACATTAAAATACTAAAGAAATAGAAAGCGTGAAAAATCGGGGCGTTACAACAATCTTCAGTGTTTTTGCTTTTGCACCTTTAGTACTTTTGTCATTGTTCAGGCTTCTTTTCTCTTTCTTCTGTTAGAGTTGTGGAAGCTTTTGTATTCTTCTGTTACAATACTTGATGCTGCAGAACTTTATTGAAAAGGGTGCCACATATTTTGGTGAAGCTTGGACTTTGAATATTTTAATACTTCATTCAAAATTATTTCTCCATTCATCATAATGTCTTGTATTCTGATTAGACGCTTGGTTAGCCTCACTGAACGCTTTTTAAATGAGATAAGACGCTTGGTCATCCACTAGGCACATTCACAAGGCTGTTTATCTCGTAGCACTCTGACCAGTTAGCGTATAATGCTTCCTTGACCCTCTTAACGGTCGAATTTGGATTCGATGTCTTCATGAAACTCGTATATATGGATATTAGTTTTAATGAGACACCGGTTTCATCCAATTCGGACACCCATACTGCAAAATATGGCCAATAGACGCTACAAAGGTATGTCTCTCAGGAACAGCATCACGTGACCAACTTACGAATACAATTTGACAAAGACAAAGATCGATTTCGCTTTGGACCTCTTCATGAGAGTCGCCGATATTTCTCTGAACTTCCATGGATACCAAGATCGATGCTTTTGAACACCTAAAGCTCCTGAAATTGTCTGTCGACGCTTGCATGTTCTGATTGTCACGAACAGTATCACATCTGCAGCTTGAAGAAGGAATTTCACTCTGATAGAGATTGATTCCGATCTCTACGTCTTCAGGAGACATGTTGATATTTATGTTATTTTCTAACTAAACCAAGTGATATTTATGTTATCTTTCTAACTAAACCAAGATCGCTTCATTTGGACGAGTGTACCTAAAAATACGACGTTTCGGATGCTTGATTATCGGTAGAGACGCTTGACTATAATCTTCAGTGTTTTTGCTTTTGCACCTTTTGTACTTTTGTCTTTGTTCAGGCTTCATTTCTCTTTCTTCTGTTAGAGTTGCTGAAGCTTTTGTATTATTCTGTTACTGTACTTGGTGCTTCTGAACTTTATTGAATAGGGTACCTCATTTTTTGGAGAAGCTTGGACTTTGAATATTTTAATACTTCATTCAAAATTACTTCTCCATTCATCATGATGTTCTGTATTTTGATTAGACGGTTGGTTAGCTTCACTGAACGCTTTTTAAATGAGATAAGATGCTAGGTTATCCACTGGGCACCTTCACAAGGCTGTTTAATTCGTAACACTCTGACCAGTTAGCGTATTATGCTTCCTTGACCCTCTTAACGGCCAAATTAGGATTCGATGTCTTCAAGAAACTCGTATATATGGATATTAGGTTTAATGAGACATCGGTTTCATCCAATTTGGACGCCTATACTGCAAGATATGGCCAATAGACACTACAAAGGTATGACTGTCAGGAACAGCATCACCTCACCAACTTACGGATACAATTTGAAAAATATACAGATCGATTTCACTCAAGACCTCTTCATGAGAGCTGCAGATATTTCTATGAACTTCCATAGATACCAAGATCGATGCTTTTGAACACCTAAAGCTCTCTAAATTTTGAGCGGACGCTTGCATGTTTTGATTGTCATGAACAGTATCAGATCTACAGCTTGAAGAAGGAATTTCAATCTGATAGATATTGATTCAGATCACTACTTCTTCAGGAAACTTGTTGGTATTTATGTTATCTTTCTAACTAAACCAAGATCACTTCATTTGGACGAGTGTACCTCAAAATACGACGTTTCGCACGCTTGATTATCGGTAGCAGACGCTTGACTGTAATCTTCAGTGTTTTTGCTTTTGCACCTTTGGTACTTTTGTCTTTGTTCAGGCTTCATTTCTCCTTCTTCTGTTAGAGTTGCTGAAGCTTTTGTATTCTTCTGTTACAGTACTTGAGGCTTCAAGATGGTGGGGATGGTGTGATCCTAAAATCATAGCAAGAGGCAAGCCATGAAGCTAAAGTGGATGAAGAAGCAAAGTCACTCTCCTACTCCGCTCACGGCCATCATTAGAAGAATTGGGATTACGAGTTTCATTTACATGTTTGTAATAATCTTAGGACTTTGATTTCAATTTGTATTAGGACTTAATTAGTTTTGTAGCCGGGCTTGGGATTACGTCATGGAGGCCCACATAGCTAGAAGGGGGCGCGAGGCTCTTGCACGAGCTTCCCTCCATTTCGCTGCTTCATATAAATAGGTGTCGGTAACACATTTGAATCACTTTTTGAGGAACGAATTGAATTTCTCCAGGTGCGAGTTGAGAGTAGTCTCCTCTCAGGGTCCTTAAGTAGAACCACTGCTAGATTCTTATCAAGAGCTTCCAATCTGTAGTGGGGAATCAACCTAGGCTTATCACAACTTCCAATCAATGGACTCAGTGTGGTGCCATTCCCTCCTTTTCTTCCCCTTCCATCTTTTCTATTCTTTAATTTACTTACTTGCAATCTATGTTAACTCATGCACTCGGTGTCTTTAATTAGAGTGCTTGATGATCTGTTCGTTTCTCTTGCTTTTTGTTGCAATTGCGATTCTTCTGCTCTTCATCTTGTGAATTCACGGCTCAGGCTCGAGAATTGGATCCAAGGAGCTTGCATTGTACTTGCTTGCTCCTGGTTGGCATCATGATCACATTCTTGATCAAGTTTGTTTTCCCTCCAAATTTTCTTCTGACCTTTAGTTCAACTTGTGTCGGATCTCCTAGATAGATACTACGTTTCCTTGATTCAATCAGGATCACGTCATCGGGTATCAAGAGCTAGTCTCTAGGAGCTTTAAATTTTGGATTCGGTTTTGTAGTTTGAAAATTTGAAATCGGCGCGAAAAATCCTTTTGAAATACGTGTAGATTCTTGATCTTTGATCCCGAATTATGCTTCAATTGTGTTGTTTTGTTGTTAATTGATGTTGAATTGTTCATTCCTTGACTTAGTAGTTTCAATATTTGGCGAAGGAGCATCAATTTTGAATGTCATGTCCTTGGTGTCCATCCCTAACTTAGTGCTTCATAGATCCTTCGGAATTTTGCCTCACAGATCTTGTTGATTTTCATGAAGTGTTGTTGAATTTTCAATCAACCACTTGATTGGAAGATCTTGGCATAGAGTTTTGAATCCTAATCTTACTTTTGTTCGGAAGTTAGAATTGCGTTCGTTCCGGTCGATTTAATTTGTGCATAATGGTCTCAAGATAACACTTGTACCACTCTCTTCAAGAGAGGTTCGTGAGGACAAAAAGAAACTGAGAATCAAAAGAGAACAAGATAGAAAGGCCTTGAGAGGAAAAGAAAAAGAGAATGAAAGTGGCAAAAGGAAAAGTGAGCCACTAGATGAAAAAGGCAAAAACAGAGAAAAGAAAGGAATTGAGGCACAAACTAGAGTGGAGAGTTTGTTCGTAACAAAAAAGGAGATAGAATTCGATGAGAGTGATACTTAAGAAAAAGAGATAAAAGATGGTGAGGAAATTCAGTTTTTGCACTACAAGGAAGCAAACCAAGGTTTGCCATGCATGAGTTTTCAAAAGCATAGACGTTCTAACTCTGTGTTCCATACTTGGTAACTTACTTGGTTCTTGATCTTCTCTTTTGCTCACTAGCTTTCCATACTTGTTAAAAGACTTGCATAACTCTCGACATCTTTCATCGTTTTTTTTGAACAAACAATTCTTGGGCCTGTGTGTTGATGCACGTGCTGCTATTTCCTTGCCCTAACAATTCAACTTGAAAATCGAGAGCACATTTCCAAATCCATAAAAAATGATTGCATCTTTAATCCTTTTGGATTTACAATAAGTTTTCCAGGATTGCATACAGAAATGTTTGAAAATCTTACTAATGCGCCCATCCGTGCTTTTCTTGTTTCTTCAGCATACAGCAAACTTGAATGTGGTGCATCTCATGAAATTCGGGGGGTTGTTTTGCTACCCCAAGAACACCTATTGCTTATGTTGGCGTGAGGGACAATGGACCAAAACTTGAGAACTCGACCTATGCTAATGAATTAAAACATTTGGGAGGACAAGTACGATGTTACTATGTCATAAAACCATAAGTAAGTAAGGCGGTTGCATCGATCTTTAAAATGTATAACTCGTGTAATTCCATTCCATTTGACTTGTTTAGCTTTACAAGCCTTGCATGTGAAGAGTTCTTTCACTTTGTATTTGATCCCGGAGGGTGGGATGTCACTTGGACCTTAACTTTTAATAATAAAAAACTACGGTTTTCATTTCAATGTAGGTATGGAGGTCTTCAATTCGTGGTCGAATTATCTTCAAGATGGTGGGGATGGTGCGATCCTAAAATCATAGCAAGAGGCAAGCCATGAAGCTAAAGTGGATGAAGAAGCAAAGTCACTCTCCTACTCCAAAAGGCAGCTCACGGCCATCATTAGAAGACTTGGGATTACGAGTTTCATTTACATGTTTGTAATAATCTTAGGACTTTGATTTCAATTTGTATTAGGAATTAATTAGGCTTGTAACCGGGCTTGGGATTACGTCATGGAGGCCCACGTAGCTAGAAGGGGGCGCGAGGCTCTTGCACGAGCTTCCCTCCATTTCGTTGCTTCATATAAATAGGTGTTTGTAGCACATTTGAATCACTTTTTGAGGAACGAATTGAATTTCTCCAAGTGCGAGTTGAGAGTAGTCTCCTCTCAGGGTCCTTAAGTAGAACCACTGCTTGATTCTTATCAAGAGCTTCCAATTTGTAGTGGGGAATCAACCTAGGCTTATCACGTCTTCCAATCAATGGACTCAGTGTGGTGCCATTCCCACCTTTTCTTCCTCTTCCATCTTTTCTATTCTTTAATTTACTTACTTGCAATCTATGTTAACTCATGCACTCGGTGTCTTTAATTAGAGTGCTTGATGATCTGTTCGTTTCTCTTGCTTTTTGTTGCAATTGCGATTCTTCTGCTCTTCATCTCGTGAATTCACGGCTTAGGCTCGAGAATTGCATCCAAGGAGCTTGCATTGTACTTGCTTGCTCTTGGTTGGCATCGTGATCACATTCGTGATCAAGTTTGTTTTCCCTCCAAATTTTCTTCTGACTTTTAGTTCAATTTTTGTCGGAGCTCCTAGACAGATACTATGTTTCCTTGATTCAATCAGGATCACGTCATCGGGTTTCTTGAGCTATTTTCTAGGAGCTTTAAATTTTGGATTCGGTTTTGTAGTTTGAAAATTTGAAATCGGCACGAAAAATCCTTTTGAATTTCGTGTAGATTCTTGATCTTTGATCCCGAATTATGCTTCAATTGTGTTGTTTTCTTGTTAATTGATGTTGAATTGTTCATTCCTTCACTTAGTAGTTTCAATATTTGGTGAAGGAGCATCAATTTTGAATGTCATGTCCTTGGTGTCCATCCCTAACTTAGTGCTTCATAGATCCTTCGAAATTTTGCCTCACAGATCTTGTTGATTTTCATGAAGTGTTGATGAATTTTCAAGCAACCACTTGATTGGAAGATCTTGGCATAGAGTTTTGAATTCTAATCTTACTTTTGTTCGGAAGTTAGAATTGCGTTCGTTCCGGTCGATTTAATTTGTGCATAATGGTCTCAAGATAACACTTGTACCACTCTCTTCAAGAGAGGTTGGTGAGGACAAAAAGAAACTGAGAATCAAAAGAGAACAAGATAGAAAGGCCTTGAGAGGAAAAGAAAAAGAGAATGAAAGTGGCAAAAGGAAAAGTGAGCCACTAGAGGAAAAAGGCCAAAACAGATAAAAGAAAGGAATTGAGGCACAAACTAGAGTTGAGAGTTTGTTCGTAACAAAAAAGGAGATAGAATTCGATGAGAGTGATACTTATGAAAAAGAGATAAAAGATGGTGAGGAAATTCAGTTTTTGCACTACAAGGAAGCAAACCAAGGTTTACCATGCATGAGTTTTCAAAAGCATAGACGTTACTTGGTTCTTAATCTTCTCTTTTGCTCACCAGCTTTCCATACTTGTTAAACGACTTGCATAACTCTCGCCATCTTTCATCGTTTGTTTTGAAGAAACAATTTGATGGCCTCCTTGTTGTAGAAATTGTCCATTTGCTTGATTTTCAATATAGAATCTAGTTGTGACTTATGTTTTTGTATTTTTGATATAAAATGAATGAAATATGGAGATTGGATGATAGGAATTTCGTGATTTTGGTGGTAGTGAAATAGGGGGACAGATTGAGAAAATCTAAACAAAATACAAGAAACAATCAAGGGTTCAAGGAACTATTTTTGGTGTTTTTAAATAACTGAAGAAGATGAATGAATGGGAGGCAGGGGCGCCACCTTAGTCTAATCCAAGACAAGGATAAGCCTATGAGTGTGACGATCACCACAAGAAGAGAGTTTCTTGATAAGATCGATAAGGCTGGTCCAATCTAGAACCAAAGAGTATGAACTCAATTACACAAGTGTAAGTTTTGCTGAAACCTTTGTTAACCTCTTATTGATACTTGCTCCCCCTATATATAATGAGGGAGGCTCTTGTTGTTACAAAAAGTGAAGAGACAAAGTCTTTGCCATTCTAGGGTTACAAGGAATCCTAGGCTAACATAACTAGCATAATAAAAGGAAATTACAATGTGGAGCAATGGTTATAAGACAAGGCATTAAAGTGCATTGGATGCTACCTCATAGATTAATAATGCTGCCTTTTTGATTTCTCTTCATGACTATGAAGGTTTCACAACCACACATTGAATGTAATAAAATGGGTGGCTGTTGCGCTGTTATTGTGCTGTTGGAGCATTTATCTCTTTGTCTTGTGTAACTCCTTTTTGCCTTGATTGCTTTGAATTTCTTTGTTTTTCTTTGGCAGCAAGATTATTGACTCATTCAAACTACACAAAGAGTTGCTGAGAGGTGTGGGACCCCCTACTCTTTGCGCCACACAGCCACTTGAAGTGGATTAAACACACAAAAAGAAATTAAATAACTTAGTGCCTTGGTCCCAAATAAATCAATTGATTACTTGCACTTTTATTCAATTAAAATAAAATAACTTGGCTGCCTTTGTTATGCAAGTTGCGCCTCCTCCATAGCTTGTATGACAAGCATGGTTTTTCGTGCAATTACATCTTTGCCCTTGTTTGCAATTGTCTTAGTCATGAATTGGACTAAGCTTTCTTGGACCTTCCTTGCCATTGCCCTAGTCATTGGTCCTCCTAACCTTTGAATGGCCTCTTGGTGTTCCATGTCCTCATCACAATTCTTGGGCCTGTGTGTTGATGCATGTGCTGCTATTTCCTTGCCCTAACAATTCAACTTGAAAACCGAGAGCACATTTTCAAATCCATAAAAAATGATTGCATCTTTAATCCTTTTGGATTTACAATAAGTTTTCCAGGATTGCATATAGAAATGTTTGAAAATCTTACTAATGCACCCATCCGTGCTTTTCTTGTTTCTTCAGCATCCTATAAACCTGAATGTGATGCATCTCATGAAATTCGGGGGGTTGTTTTGCTACCCCAAGAACACCTATTGCTTATGTTGACGTGAGGGACAATGGACCAAAACTTGAGAACTCGACCTATGCTAATGAATTAAAACATTTGGGAGGACAAGTACGATGTTCTTATGTCATAAAACCATAAGTAAGTAAGGCGGTTGCATTGATCTTTAAAATGTATAACTCGTGTAATTCCATTCCATTTGACTTGTTTAGCTTTACAAGCCTTGCATGTGAAGAGTTCTTTCACTTTGTATTTGACCCCGGAGGGTGGGATGTCACTTGAACCTTTACTTTTAATAAAAAAAAAAAAAAACCATGGTTTTCATTTTAATGTAGGTATGGAGGTCTTCAATTCGTGGTCGAATTGTCTTCAAGATGGTGGGGATGGTGTGATCCTAAAATCATAGCAAGAGGCAAGCCATGAAGCTAAAGTGGATGAAGAAGCAAAGTCACTCTCCTACTCCAAAAGGCAGCTCACGGCCATCATTAGAAGACATGGGATTACGAGTTTCATTTACATGGTTGTAATAATCTTAGGACTTTGATTTTAATTTGTATTAGGACTTAATTAGGCTTGTAGCCGGGCTTGGAATTACGTCATGGAGGCCCACATAGCTAGAAGGGGGTGCGAGGCTCTTGCACGAGCTTCCCTCCATTTCGCTGCTTCATATAAATAGGTGTTTGTAACACATTTGAATCACTTTTTGAGGAACGAATTGAATTTCTCAAAGTGTGAGTTGAGAGTAGTCTCCTCTCTGGGTCCTTAAGTAGAACCACTGCTAGATTCTTATCAAGAGCTTCCAATAATCAACCTAGGCTTATCACTTCTTCCAATCAATGGACTCAGCGTGGTGTCATTCCGTCATTTTCTTCCTCTTCCATCTTTTCTATTCTTTAATTTACTTACTTGCAATCTATCTTAACTCATGCACTCGGTGTCTTTAATTAGAGTGCTTGATGATCTGTTCGTTTCTCTTGCTTTTTGTTGCAATTGCAGTTCTTCTGCTCTTCATCATTTGAATTCACGGCTTAGGCTCGAGAATTGCATCCAAGGAGCTTGCATTGTACTTGCTTGCTCTTGGTTGGCATCGTGATCACATTCTTGATCAAGTTTGTTTTCCCTCCAAATTTTCTTCTTACATTTAGTTCAATTTTTGTCGGAGCTCCTAGACAGATACTTCATTTCCTTGATTCAATCAGGACCACGTCATCCAGTATTGATGCAAAAATGGATGGTTTCAACACATCGAAGGCAAATTTTGTTCCAGTTCCCATTGCTCTAGTCCCAAGACCTCACCTGAAATATTTTTGTGATCATAATGTTGGTAAATTATTTATTGATTCTGATCTTAAAATTTATGATGAGGTGAAGGACAATCAAATTGAGGAAGCAAGACTAGTCTTTGATCCCAGAAATTTGTGGTCTCATTCATACAAAAAGAGGTATCTGAAGTCCAAGTTTTTATTTGAAGAATATTGTGAAGATTTGAGGACAAGTCCTATTGAAGATGAGGAGAATGATGTGATCATGAATTCATTAAGCATGTGGAAAGAAGCATATTCGGATACGGTTCAAGTTTCCTTTGATAAGCTCGGTTGAAGGATAACTAATGAGTTACTTTTCTTCAATTTGATGAAGATGCTTTGAGTCCATCTTGAAGACAACACTATGGAAAGCCCAATTCACATGACAAGAAGCATTCATGGGTTGATTAGTGGACTATTAATTATTAGTGGGTTTATTAGATAATAATTAAGTCCAATTTTTATCATTTTATTTTTAATTTTCGTACTATTTTTTAGGCTGAATTTTATGATGACCTTTTGCATCCTCCTAGCCTCTCTAAATGCTTCCTAATAGTGCTCTAAGTCATTATAGTGGCTAGTGGGGATTTATCATCATGTTTATGCTTACTTTCTAGGTAAATGCATGGTAGTGGGAATTATTCCTAGTATCTCAAGAGTTTAAGCTTAGCCTATAAATAGGGAACTCATGTACTACACAAATCAGTTTTCAATAATGAAATTTGAAGAGTTTTCTCTATTGTGAGAGATTCCCTTGGGTTCTTGGGTAAAAGAACTAAATCCAATCTTATCAAGGCAACTTGTGGCGATCAAACACATGACTTATCACTCTCCTTCTCTCCTACATCTTGAGTGTGGCGTCAATATCCATTCCTTTTCCTGAAACTTCAAGGCGGTCCGGATCTGGATCATATCAGGTATCTGGAGCTAGTCTCTAGGAGCTTTAAATTTTGGATTCGGTTTTGTAGTTTGAAAATTTGAAATCGGCGCGAAAAATCTTCTTGAATTTCGTGTAGATTCTTGATCTTTGATCCTGAATTATGCTTCAATTGTGTTGTTTTGTTGTTAATTGATGTTGAATTGTTCATTCCTTCACTTAGTAGTTTCAATATTTGGTGAAGGAGCATCAATTTTGAATGTCATGTTCTTGGTGTCCATCCCTAACTTAGTGCTTCATAGATCCTTTGGAATTTTTCCTCACAGATCTTGTTGATTTTCATGAAGTGTTGTTGAATTGTCAATCAACCACTTGATTGGAAGATCTTGGCATAGAGTTTTGAATTCTAATCTTACTTTTGTTCAGAAGTTAGAATTGTGTTTGTTCCGGTTGATTTAATTTGTGCATAATGGTCTCAAGATAACACTTGTACCACACTCTCTTCAAGAGAGGTTGGTGAGGACAAAATGATGTGAATCTAGAATGGAGACCCTTGACAAGAATTATGAAGCCCGAAATGAAAAAGGAAGATCAAATTTGCTATTTGCAATAATTCTTATTTTTATTGAAAATTACTTGTCTGTCTTGTTTTGGATGAATCAGGAGCTACAGGAGTCCAAATGATGTGTTTCTTGATGCATTAGAAAGATAACAAAATTTTCTACAAGTTATATATCACGCTTTTTGACCAAATTCGGCATCTATCATGGTGGAAAATGGGCTGGAAGTTGAAGATGAAATTCTGGACGGATTTGGTTTTGATTTTTATTAGTCTTTTGGTTTCCATAAGTTACATGAGTTTGTTAGCTTCCTTAGTGGAGGAATCTTTTGGCTTGCATGCCAAAAGTAACTCCTTGTAGTTATGACTCAACTTTATTAGTTGGTTTTTATTGGAATGGTTATGTTATTTGGCAGCCACTTATTGTTGTCATCATTTCATCGCTTAGTGGCATATACATGATAGTTATTAGGGGGTTATGGAATCTTATGATGATCTTATCAAGAATCCAAGTTTCTTGTGGCGAACATCACTTGGCTTATCAAACCTTCTTGGTTTGTGGCGCCTCATCATTTCTTTCTTCACCATTTTCTTGTTTTCTTCACTTTTTTGTTGTTTCATTTGTTTCCATAAGAAGAGCACGAATTGTAATGCTTTGAATTCAACCAAACGATCGTCAAAAGCCAACCTCACCATTTGGTTGCCATCAAGTGGTATCAAAGCTTAAGCTTTGGTTAAATTTGTTTTTGTGTCTCCAACAAGGAAGTCAAAAAAAGAAGGATTTTTCTCTACAAAATGTTATGTGAATGATGAGATATGTAGCTTGACCATTGATAGGAAAAGTTACATCAACATGGCCAGCACAACCTTGGTGGAGAAGTTGTCACTTTATGTTCTGAAGCATCTGCAACCATATTCACTCAATAGTCTCGAGGATCCAGAATTTAGTGATATGGGTAGCATGATTGTGAACAAACGAGTAGTAGTTTCATTCAAGGTTGATGGATATGAAGATGTGGTGCTTTGTGATGTGGTGCCTACAAAAACGAGACACTTGTCACTTGGACGTCCATGGAAGATTCAACGGAAAGCAAAGCGTGACTGCAGCACCAACAAGTAATCTTTTTTGCACCAAAACCGAAAGGTCACTCTTGCTCCTTTGCCTCCAAGAGAAGTTAGCGAGGATCAACCTAAGATGACAGAAAAAAAGAAAGCCTTGAGTGAAAAGGAGAAATTGAAAGAAAAGATTGAAGAGAGTGAGGTCCATGTTGAGAGAAGACTAGAAAATGTGGTGAGTGAAAAAGAGAGTAGTGCGAGAGGGAGAGGGAAAAGAGATATTGGTGAAGGAAGTCATTATGGATACTTGTTCTAATCCTAACATTTTTCCATCTTTTGTTGATTCTATTGTGAAGGAGGTTGAGGATAAAATTTCAAAGGATGATTGCACAACAACCATTGTACTTCAAGACGCAATGACCAATTCCATAGAATCACTAGAGAAGTCATGGCCTTCAACTACTCTAATCCCTTCTTCTATGTTGACTTGTGGATTCAAGTGTTGGGATTTTTCTTATTTTGTTTCTTTGCCTAACATTTCTTCCTTAGGTCATGAAGAGAAGAAAGTGAATCAAGGAGAATCTCCTCAAGAAGTGATTACCTTTTGTGACTTTAGTAAAGATAATTATGCTTTGGTAACCAAAAGAAAAGAGGAGCAAGCAAATCCTTCCAACAAACTTCAAAATTTGTCTAATGTGGAAGTAACTTGTGATGAGTTCTTTATACTTATTTTCGACCCTGGCGGTATTGGAGCTAGAAATTCGAGGTCGAATTCTCTTCAAGAGGGAGGGAATGATGTGAATCTAGAATGGACACCCTTGACAAGAATTATGAAGCCCGAAATGAAAAAGGAAGAACAAATTTGCTATTTGCAGAAATTCTTATTTTTATTGACAATTACTTGTCTGTCTTGTTTTGGATGAATCAGGAGCTACAGAAGTCCAAATGATGTGTTTCTTGATGCGTTAAAAAGATAACAAAAGTTTCTAAAATTATATTTCACGCTTCTTGACCAAATTCGGCATCTATCATGGCGGAAAATGGGCTGGAAGTTGAAGACGAAATTCTGGACGGATTTGGTTTTGATTTTTATTAGTCTTTTGGTTTCCATAAGTTACATGAGTTTGTTAGCTTCCTTAGTGGAGGAATCTTTTGGCTTGCATGCCAAAAGTAACTCCTTGTAGTTATGACTCATCTTTATTAGTTGGTTTTTATTAGAATGGTTATGTTTTTAGGCAGCCACTTATTGTTGTCATCATTTCATCAATTAGTGGCATATTCATGATAGTTATTAGGGGGGTTATGGAATCTTATGATGACTTGTGTAAGCCAACTCTTGGCAGCCCCAATTCCTATATGTATGATCCTAATATGATGAGAAATACAACTTGGATGTTGAATTTGGATTAAATCCATTTGTGAGAATATTGTTCTCCTAGGTTCTTGGTTAAACCAAACTTAGTTCTTATCAAGAATCCAAGGTTCTTGTGGCGAACATCACTTGGCGTATCAAACATTCTTGGTTTGTGGCGCCTCATCATCTCTTTCTTTCCATTTTCTTACTTTCTTCACTTTTATGGTGTTTCATTTTATTCCTATACAAAGAGCACAAAATTATCACGCTTGAAATTCAACCATAAGATCTTCAAAAGGCAACCTCACCATTTGTTTGTCATCACAAAAAGAAATTGAGAATCAAAAGAGAACAAGATAGAAAGGCCTTGAGAGGAAAAGAAAAAGAGAATGAAAGTGGCAAAAGGAAAAGTAAGCCACTAGAGGAAAAAGGCCAAAACAGAGAAAGAAAGGAATTGAGGCACAAAATAGAGTGGAGAGTTTGTTCATAACAAAAAAGGAGATAGAATTCGATGAGAGTGATACTGAAGAAAAAGAGACAAAAGAAGGTGAGGAAATTCAGTTTTTGCACTACAAGGAAGCAAACCAAGGTTTGCCATGCATGAGTTTTCAAAAGCATAGACGTTCTAACTCTGTGTTCCATACTTGGTAACTTACTTGGTTCTTAATCTTCTCTTTTGCTCACTAGCTTTCCATACTTGTTAAACGACTTGCATAACTCTCGACATCTTTCATCGTTTGTTTTGAAGAAGCAATTCTTGGGCCTGTGTGTTGATGCATGTGCTGCTATTTCCTTGCCCTAACAATTCAACTTGAAAACCAAGAGCACATTTCCAAATCCATAAAAAATGATTGCATCTTTAATCCTTTGGGATTTACAATAAGTTTTCCACGATTGCATATAGAAATGTTTGAAAATCTTACTAATGCACACATCCATGCTTTTCTTGTTTCTTCAGCATCCTAGAAACTTGAATGTGGTGCATCTCATGAAATTCGCGGGGTTGTTTTGTACCCGAAGAACACCTATTGCTTATGTTGACGTGAGGGACAATGGACCAAAACTTAAGAACTCGACCTATACTAATGAATTAAAACATTTGGGAGGACAAGTACAATGTTCCTATGTCATAAAACCATGAGTAAGTAAGGCGGTTGCATCGATCTTTAAAATGTATAACTCGTTTAATTCCATTCCATTTGACTTGTTTAGCTTTACAAGCCTTGCATGTGTAGAGTTCTTTCACTTTGTATTTGACCTCGGAGGGTGGGATGTCACTTGGACCTTAACTTTTAATTAAAAAAAACTATGGCTTTCATTTTAATGTAGGTATGGAGGTCTTCAATTCGTGGTCGAATTGTCTTCAAGATGGTGGGGATGGTGTGATCCTAAAATCATAGCAAGAGGCAAGCCATGAAGCTAAAGTGGATGAAGAAGCAAAGTCACTCTCTGACTCCAAAAGGCAGCTCACGGCCATCATTAGAAGACTTGGGATTATGAGTTTCATTTACATGTTTGTAATAATCTTAGGACTTTGATTTTAATTTGTATTAGGAATTAATTAGGCTTGTAGCCGGGCTTGGGATTACGTCATGGAAGCCCACATAGCTAGAAGGGGGCGCAAGGCTCTTGCACGAGCTTCCCTCCTTTTCGCTGCTTCATATAAATAGGTGTTTGTAACACATTTGAATCACTTTTTGAGGAACGAATTGAATTTCTCCAAGTGTGAGTTGAGAGTAGTCTCCTCTCTGGGTCCTTAAGTAGAACCACTGCTAGATTCTTACCAAGAGCTTCCAATCTTTATTGGGGAATCAACCTAGGCTTATCACTTCTTCCGATCAATGGACTTAGTGTGGTGCCATTCCCTCCTTTTCTTCCTCTTCCATCTTTTCTATTCTTTAATTTACTTACTTGCAATCTATGTTAACTCATGCACTCAGTGTCTTTAATTAGAGTGCTTGATGATCTGTTCGTTTCTCTTGCTTTTTGTCGCAATTGCAATTCTTTTGCTCTTCGTCTTGTGAATTCACGGCTTAGGCTTGAGAATTGCATCCAAGGAGCTTGCATTGTACTTGCTTGCTCTTGGTTGGCATCGTGATCACATTCTTGATCAAGTTTGTTTTACCTCCAAATTTTCATCTGACTTTTAGTTCAATTTTTATCGGAGCTCCTAGACAGATACTACATTTCCTTGATTCAATCAGGATCACGTCATCCGGTATCTACAGCTAGTCTCTAGGAGCTTTAAATTTTGGATTCTGTTTTGTAGTTTGAAATTTTGACACCGGCACGAAAAATCTTTTTGAATTTCGTGTAGATTCTTGATCTCTGGTCTTGACTTGTGCTTCAATTGTGTTGTTTTGTTGTTAATTGATGTTGAATTGTTCATTCCTTCACTTAGTAGTTTCAATATTTGGTGAAGGAGCTTCAATTTTGAATGTCATGTTCTTGGTGTCCATCCCTAACTTAGTGCTTCATGGATCCCTTGGAATTTTGCCTGACAGATCTTGTTGATTTTCATGAAGTGTTGTTGATATGAGCCAAGGGGAGGCAATTCAAGTTTGCAACAAGAGGAGGTCAAACCATTCAAGTCCAAATGACCTTATGTCTTGTTTTGATTACAACTTGTTCTCTGATAATCCGATTTCCATGTTCTTGGTGGCGTTGGAAAGCTAAGGGAATTTTCTACAAGTTGTATTTCTATCATCAGGACCTAATTCGATGTCTATCATGAAGCAAATAGGGCTAGAATTTATGCATGAAATTCTGGACGGATTTGACCCATTTTGTTTTAGGCTTGTATTTATTTTTTTATTTCAATATGTTATTTGGCTATTGTATGAAGGTGGGGTCGAATTTTATGATAAGAAAGGAGGTTAACTTTGGCTTGCATGCTAGTAACTCCTTGGGGGGTTATGGAATCTTTCGCCACTTATTGGAGAGTCATTATGTGGTGGTTATGGAGTTAATAGCCACACCTTAGTGAGTCTTTATTTGGTGGTTATGGTTCTTTTCTTTTAATTAGTTTATTATAATTAGTTTATTAGTAGGAATTATTCTATGTTATGAGTGGGGTCAAGTCACTTAATGGTGACCTTTTGATGGCATCTTCATGCCTTCCACTACTATATGTATTCACCTAGAAACATGGAATAAGACAACTTGGATGTTGAATTTTGGATTAATTTCATTTGTGAGAGAATTGTTCTCCTAGGTTCTTGGTTGAACCAAACTTAGTTCTTATCAAGAATCCAAGGTTCTTGTGGCGAACATCACTTGGCTTATCAAACCTTCTTGGTTTGTGGCGCCTTCATCATCTCTTTCTTTCCATTTTCTTACTTTCTTCACTTTTATGTTGTTTCATTTTGTTTCTATACAAGGAGCACGAAATTATCATACTTAGAATTCAACCATAAGATCGTTAAAAGGCAACCACACCATTTGGTTGTCATCAAGTGGTATCAAAGCTTAGGCTTTGGTTGTAATTTTTGTTTGTGTTCTTGATTCTATTTTCTTCTTCATCTTCTACTCTTTCTCCTTTTCTTCTCAAAACCAAAATAACAAAAGTTACTTGATCTTTTCTTGAAGGGAAAATTCGTGGTTGTTGTGTATTGCCCCAAAAACAAAGTTTTCAAGAGTAATTCTCTTCAAAAAGTAAAAAGAAAAAAAAAAGAGAAATTCGTGTAAAAAAAAAAAAGAAAAAAAAAGAGAAAGTTTCATTTGAGCAATTTGTGTCTTGAAAATTTTTCCCTTCTTCCTTTGTTTCTTATTTCTAAACCTTTTCTTTTCTAGCATTTGTTCTTCGTTTTTCCTTGTTTTGATAAGTTTTGTGATTTTTGTTTCTTGAATTTTGGTATTTTTGTGTTTTGTGTTTGATTCCTCTAAGAACTAAAGGAGAACATTTGAGAGGAAAAAGGCAAGAGTGCAAATTTACTTCTTGTGTGGAAAAAGCCAAAAGAGAGAAATTTATTTGTGTGACAAGTGAGGGAGTGTAGTGAGGAAACACAAATCATGGCACACAATGGAGAAAGTCCACCACCTTCACCAAGGTCCGCGGTCATTCTTGCATGAATGACTACTCAAATGCAAGCCCTTCAAAGGCAAATGGAGACAATGCAAGCCAACTATGATCAACAACTTGCCAACCTTCAAAATGATGAGTCTAGTGGCAATGAAAGTGAAAGAGGAAGGCCTAGAGGAGGAAGACATAGAGGAGGAGGACATAGAGGAAGGAGGCGTGACGAAAGACTTGAGGGGGTCAAAATCAAAGTTCCTCCCTTTCTTGGGAAGAATGATCCGGAGGCTTACTTGGAGTGGGAGTTTAAAATAGAACAAGTCTTCGATTGTAATTCTTACAATGAAGGCAAGACGGTGAAAGTAGCCGCCCTTGAGTTCAAAGAGTATGCCCTTGTGTGGTGGGACCAATTACAAAAAGAAAGGAGGAGACATGGAGGAGAGGTCATAGACACTTGGGAGGAGATGAAGTATGTCTTGAGAAAGAGATTTGTCCCATCCCATTACCATAGAGATCTTCATAACAAATTGCAAAGATTGACACAAGGAACCAAGAGTGTGGATGAGTACCACAAAGAGAAATGGATTGAAAATGAGAGATATGAAGGAACAAAGATCAATCAAAAGAAGGAGGGTTCTTATTCAAGGGTCAAAGAGGCTGTGAGCACTACTAGCAAAAGATTTAGCAATGTCTTTTCTACTGCAACTCTTACAACTAGAAGTAGGGATATGAGATGTCTTGTGTGTTTTGGATGGGGGCATTTGGATTATCAATGCCCAAATGGGAAGGAAAAAAGTGAAAAAAATGTTGCGAGAAAAGAGGAGAGATTTAAAAGAAAGAGTTCAAATTTTGAAGACGAAATTCAAAAGAAAGAGGGAGAAAAAGAAAAACAAGAGGGTGAGGTCCATTTTGAGAGAAAACTTGAGGAGGAGGTGAATGCAAAAGAGAGTGATGCTAAAGAAAAAGAGGTAAAAGAAAATGAGAGAATTGAGGATGTGCCTTCAAAGGAAGCTTACAAATCAACCAATGCACTTGAAAAAGTGTGTCCAAAGGAAACACCCCACGGTTTGATTACTTGCATAGCTCCTCAAAATCATGAACATTCTACCCCTATACTTCATAACATGCTTGGTAAATTGCATGGGTCTTGCTACTTTCCTGCATTGAATAGGTATGATTACTTGCTTAATGAATTGCATGACTATTGCTATCTTTCTAAGTTTGATTTGAAAAGTAGGTATCGTGATATGAGGGTAGGGAATTTTTATGCTAATTTTGACAAAAATTCATCTTGCACAAATCATGTTGGCCTTCTTGGGTTTAATGTAAGTTTTCAAGAATTGCATGTGGACTTGTTTGATAGGCTCACTAGTGCATTCATTCTTGCTTTACCTATTCTTGCAAAGTCCTTTCGAATTGAATGTGATGCATCTAATGTGATCATGGGGGCTGTTTTACTTCAAAAAGGACCACCAATTGATTATTTGGGTGAAAAGTACAATGGGTCCAAACTTGTATATTTCACCTTTGAGAATAACTTGATGCATTTCAAAAAGGATGCAATACTCTCAAATGTCATCATGCCCAAGCATAGAGAGGTAAATATGGTGGTCAATGCAAATTCTCAAAGGTATAACTTTCCTACTTACCTCGAACTTCAATTTCTAGACTTCACCAATCTTAAGGTGTTGTATGAGCATAATGAAAAATTTCCTAACATCTTTGACACATGTGGTGAGTTCTTTAAATTTGTGTTTGACCCTGGAGGATTGGGTGTTGCACATAAGAAAAATAAAAGGATTCCTACTCAAGGAAATACAATGTTTGATTTACTTTCAATTTCCATAAACTTAGTTCTTTCTCTTGATGTAGGTATGGAGATAATAAATTCGAGGTCGAATTTCTTCCAAGAAGGAGGGAATGATATGAGCCAAGGGGAGGCAATTCAAGTTTGCAACAAGAGGAGGTCAAACCATTCAAGTCCAAATGACCTTATGTCTTGTTTTGATTACAACTTGTTCTCTGATAATCCGATTTCCATGTTCTTGGTGGCGTTGGAAAGCTAAGGGAATTTTCTACAAGTTGTATTTCTATCATCGGGACCTAATTCGATGTCTATCATGAAGCAAAGAGGGCTAGAATTTATGCATGAAATTCTGGACGGATTTGACCCATTTTGTTTTAGGCTTGTATTTATTTTTTTATTTCAATATGTTATTTGGCTATTTTATGAAGGTGGGGTCGAATTTTATGATAAGAAAGGAGGTTAACTTTGGCTTGCATGCTAGTAACTCCTTGGGAGGTTATGGAATCTTTGGCCACTTATTGGAGAGTCATTATGTGGTGGTTATGGAGTTAATAGCCACACCTTGGTGAGTCTTTATTTGGTGGTTATGGTTCTTTTCTTTTAATTAGTTTATTATAATTAGTCTATTAGTAGGAATTATTCTATGTTATGAGTGGGGTCAAGTCACTTAATGGTGACCTTTTGATGGCATCTTCATGCCTTCCACTACTATATGTATTCACCTAGAAACATGGAATAAGACAACTTGGATGTTGAATTTTGGATTAATTCCATTTGTGAGAGAATTGTTCTCCTAGGTTCTTGGTTGAACCAAACTTAGTTCTTATCAAGAATCCAAGGTTCTTGTGGCGAACATCACTTGGCTTATCAAACCTTCTTGGTTTGTGGCGCCTTCATCATCTCTTTCTTTCCATTTTCTTACTTTCTTCACTTTTATGTTGTTTCATTTTGTTTCTATACAAGGAGCACGAAATTATCATACTTAGAATTCAACCATAAGATCGTTAAAAGGCAACCACACCATTTGGTTGTCATCAGTTGTTGAATTTGCAATCAACCACTTGATTGGAAGATCTTGGCATAGAGTTTTGAATTCTAATCTTACTTTTGTTCGGATGTTAGAATTGTGTTTGTTCAGATTGATTTAATTTGTGCATAATGGTCTCAAGATAACACTTGTACCACTCTCTTCAAGAGAGGTTAGTTAGGACAAAGAGAAACTGAGAATCAAAAGAGAACAAGATAGAAAGGCCTTGAGAGGAAAAGAAAAAGAGAATGAAAGTGGCAAAAGGAAAAGTGAGCCACTAGAGGAAAAAGGCCAAAACAGAGAAAAGAAAGGAATTAAGGCACAAAATAGAGTGGAGAGTTTGTTCAGAACAAAAAAAGGAGATATTATTCGATGAGAGTGATACTGAAGAAAAAGAGACAAAAGAAGGTGAGGAAATTCAGTTTTTGCACTACAAGGAAGCAAACCAAGGTTTGCCATGCATGAGTTTTCAAAAGCATAGACGTTCTAACTCTGTGTTCCATACTTGGTAACTTGCTTGGTTCTTAATCTTCTCATTTGCTCACTGGCTTTCCATACTTGTTAAACAACTTGCATAACTCTCGACATCTTTCATCGTTTGTTTTAAAGAAACATTTCTTGGGCCTGTGTGTTGATGCATGTGTTGCTATTTCCTTGCCCTAACGATTCAACTTGAAAACCGAGAGCACATTTCCAAATCCATAAAAAATGATTGCATCTTTAATCCTTTTGGATTTACGACAACTTTTCCAGGATTGCATATAGAAATGTTTGAAAATCTTACTAATGCACCCATTCGTGCTTTTCTTGTTTCTTCAGCATCCTAGAAACTTGAATGTGGTGCATCTCATGCAATTCGGGGGGTTGTTTTGCTACCCCAAGAACACCTATTGTGTTTGTTGACGTGAGGGACAATGGACCAAAACTTGAGAACTCGACCTATGCTAATGAATTAAAACATTTGGGAGGACAAGTACGATGTTCCTATGTCATAGAACCATAAGTAAGTAAGGCGGTTGCATCGATCTTTAAACTGTATAACTCGTGTAATTCCATTCCATTTGACTTGTTTATGATATGATCCCAATTAGGAGTATGGACCAAGAAGCACTTCAAGGACTTGGTGGGCCTATGACCCGATCAAGAACCAAGAAAGCCTAGAAGTCCTAGAACAAATGGTGACCACCTTTATGGAAGCAAGCCTAACTTCAGGCCTAGAAGGAATGGAGCCCAAGATGGTGACTTATCTTAGTCAAGTAGAGGCCCATAATGATGACAAGGGGGGCGTGACTTTGCTTTCATAGTTGTTGTTTTGTTTTTTCAATTCAATAAAGTGTAATAGGTTATGTGAGTGGATCCAATTGGGCATTCTCTATTAGTGGGCTACAGTAAGAGTTGCATGAAGGTCTAGCCCATATTTTCCATGAAGCTACACGTGAATTAGAGAGTCTTGGGGAGGGAATCTTTAGCTTGCATGCTAGAAGAAACTCCTCATTAAGTTGAGTCAATAAATTGTAAGTTATGGGTGTTACACTTTTAATTTGCAAAGCAAAGTGTAACCACCCATCATGAAGGGAGAGTAGGCATGACATTGAGTGGCTTGGGGCTGAATTCAATTGTTTGATGGTGAGTTATGAGTGCTTGATGGGCTTCCTTCAATTGTTTGAGTGTTACACTTTTAATTTGACAAACAAAGTGTAACCACCCTTGACGAAGGAAGGGTAGGCGTGTATGAATGGGTTTGTGATGAGATCCCTCATGACAACACTCACCAAGCATCACCTAAAGAGGAAGAAGAGGACTCAAGCTTAAGGAACATAGTTGGGCCTATGACAAGATCAAGATTGAAGAAGGCCCAAAGTGCACTTGAAGTGAAAGTAGTCAACCTCATGGACATGAAGATCAACCAAGAGGAAGAACCAAGAATGGTGAACCTCTCACAACTTGAGGTCACGGCTACATAAACTAGTTTAGGAAACCATGTAATAAAAGTAGGACTTTTAGTACTTTGACTTTTTTAGTTTGACTTTTGCATCATGGACTTGTAAATGGGCCAAGATGGAGTCATCAAGGCCCATCCAAGTAGGGAGAGGCGCGCTCCTACCTTGCATAAGAGGAGCTTAGGCGCGCCTACACATAAGGAAGTTAGGAGCCATATAAATACCTCCTTGTACTCATTTTTTAATCATAATTGAAAGTTTAGAATTTTTCTCACATTGAGAATTTAGAGAGAGTTGAGAGAGAGAGTCTCCTCTTGAAGGTTCTAGAGTAGAACCTTGTGATTCTCATCAAGAGCTCCTTACTCTTGTGGCGGATCTTCCTTGAGCTTATCACTCCATCTCATCCATGGAGTTGTGGCGCTTTCTTCCATTTCCCTTCCCCTTCATCTTTTCCCTTTCTTTTTGAATTCTTGTTGCCTCACGCATAAAGCCTTAGGCTTATCTTAGGAATTACGCATTTTAGCTTTATGTTGCTTAGAAATTGTGGATCCATGATTCTTGTGATTTGATGATCAAGCTTTGGCTTGAGGTGGAGCTTGTTCTCTCAATTTTTCTCAAGATCATAAAAAATGAACAAGTTTGGATTTCCCTCCAATTTTTAGTTTGAATTTTTCATTTCAATTTTGGATCAATTCTCCTAGAACGATCCTACATTCAATAGATCCATCTTGGATCATAACATTTGGTATCAAGAGCTAGCCACTAGGAGAGTTAGAAGCTTGCAAAAAAATTCAAAAAAATTTTGGCGGTAATTTTCAAATTTTGGCGCCATTTTCAAAATTTGAAAATTCTAGATCTAGATCCTTTTGATCTTGATTTTGTGTTCTAGTTGTGTTGTTTGTTGTTCTTATGGTTTGAATTTTCGAATTCTACATATTTTTGTGTTAGATTTGATCTATTCTTTTGAATTTGAATTTTCTTGATGTTCATATGTGTTCTTCATAGTTCTTGAGATCCTTGGGATAATTGCTTGATAGATCTTGATGAATTTCAAGAGTGTTGGTTAACTTGTTGATCAACCACTTGAATGAAAGATCTAAGCATCAAAATAGTGAATTCTAAATTTGTTTGTTGAAATTCAATTTGCTTCTTGCAAAAGCACTTTAGAAGGCTCTTTGATCTTACATTTGTATTAATTGTTTAGTTTGGGCTGTTTGTGCAATTTCGAAAAGTCAGTGGCTGTTATAAAAAAAAAAATAGTTCAGAAATTATAGAAAAGGAAAAAGAGTCCAAATCTGAAAAATCCAAAGGACCAAAACGCAAATTTAAAAAAAATTGGGGCAAAAGTGCAAATACTAAAAGTTTCGAAAAAAAATTTTATTTGCAGAAAGAGACTTGCCACTATTCAGCCTAGAAACTTTGTGTGTGAGCCTACTTGAGCAAGAAAATTTCGAAAATCAAGAACACATTAAGAAAAGTTCATTTTCAACTTCTTCTTTCTTCTTAATTCTTTCTTGTTCTACTTGTCTTCTTGCATTTCTATTTGAGTGTGCTATTTCTTGTTGAGCATTTTTAGTTTGTCTTTTAAACTTCTTAGTTTTGTCTTGTAGTTTTCTTTCCTTGAAATTCTTGTGAGTGAATTACTCTTGGTTTGATTTGTTTACAAGTGTATTTGGCTTTATATCTTGGAATTGCTTGTTTCTACTTCAAGAGCCTTTGAGTGAGACTTTAGAGTGGAAAAAGGCAAGAGTGTGCATTTGCTAAAAAGCCTATTTGTGTGATACACGAGTGAACATTCTAAGAGTGAAACACTTAGTTGAGTGGTGAGGTCCATTTTATTTTTTTTATTTCATTGTTGAAAATTGTAAACATGTCACAAACTAGAGGTGATGGTGAAGGTAGTACACCACCTTCCCCTAGAACCTTGGCCTATGATATGAAACTTCAAAGAATGACACGGCATTTGGAAAGGCTTCTAGAAAGGCAAAATGATGTGGTTAATGAAAGACTTGAAGGCCTTGAAAGAGCTTCAAGAGGCACAAGAACTAGAAGTCCAAGACAAGAAAGTTCCTCTCATGCAAATTCATCACATGAAGACAATGAATATGAAGAGGATGGCCGAAGGAGAAGGAGGCATAGGAGGAGACAAAATGATAGACTTGAGGGAGTAAAAGTAAAAGTGCCTACATTTCAAGGTAAAAATGATCCCGAGTTATATCTAGAGTGGGAGACAAAAATAGAGCAAATTTTTGAATGCCAACATTATAGTGAAGAGAAGAAGGTTAAGGTGGCATCCATAGAGTTTGTGGACTATGCATTAATATGGTGGGATCAACTAATCAAGGAGAAAATGAGGAATGGAGATGATCCAATTTCTACTTGGAGAGAAATGAAGGCCATTATGAGGAAGAGATTTGTTTCTTCACACTATCATAGGGAGCTCCATAACAAGCTTCAAAGGCTTAATCAAGGCAACAAAAGTGTGGACGAATACTATAAGGAGATGGAGGTTGCATTGATTAGGGCCAACATATTTGAAGAAAGAGAAGCAACCATGGCAAGATTCCTCAATGGTTTGAATCAAGAAATCTTGGATATAGTTGAATTGCACCATTATGTTGAATTAGAAGACTCGGTGCATCAAGCAATCAAAGTTGAGCAACAATTGAAGAGAAAGAGATCCTACAAGAAGCCATTCAACAACTATTCCTCATCAAGTTGGAAGGACAAGTCTAAGAAGGAGGGAACCACATTCAAGACCAATGAAGGTTCGGGTCCTAATGTCTTCAAAGGTAAAAATGTATCAAGTCCTACTTCAATTCCATCAACTTCTAGGAATAGAGATATTAAATGTTTTAAATGCTTGGGTAGGGGTCATATAGCTTCTCAATGTCCAAATAAAAGGACCATGGTAATTAAAGAGGGAGGGTATGAAACATGTAATTCTTCTCCTTCTTCCCCTATGTCCACTAGTGAAAGTGAAGAAGATAGTGAAGTGAAAGCATTAGAAGGGGATTTACTCATGGTTAGGAGGTTGCTTGGGGTTCAACTAAAAGAGAAGGATGATAGCCAAAGAGAGAACATCTTCCACACAAGATGCACTATCCAAGACAAGCTTTGCTCATTGATAATTGATGGTGGATCTTGTACTAATGTTGCAAGCACAAGACTAGTGGAAAAACTTGGGTTGAAGACTACTTTGCACCCACGGCCTTACAAGCTTCAATGGCTAAGTGAAGAGGGTGAATTATTAGTCAACAAGCAAGTAATGTTGAGCTTCTCCATTGGGAAGTATGAAGATGAAGTTCTTTGTGATGTGGTTCCAATGGAAGCGGGGCATATCCTACTTGGAAGACCATGGCAATTTGATAGGAATGTGGTGCATGATGGTCATTCCAACAAATTTACTTTTGTACATAGAAATAGGAAAGTTACTCTTGTACCTCTTTCACCTAGAGAAGTGTGTGAGGATCAAGTGAAATTAAGAGTGAAAAGAGAGCAAGAGAGAAAAGCCATAAAAGAAAAAGAAATTGAGTGTGAAAAAGAATCAAAGAAAAATGGAAAAGGACATAAGAGAGAAAAGCAAGAGGTTGAGGTAAGAGAAGAGAGAACAAAAGAGAGCTTGTTTATAAAAGAAAGAGAGGTGAAGAGAGCATATCTTGCAAGGCAACCACTATACCTACTCTATCTTCGTGAAACTTGCTTAACTCAAAATAAATTAACTCAACCTACAACTTTGCCAACTTCTTTTGAATCTCTCATAAACGAATATGTGGATGTATTTCCAAAAGATATTCCTTGCGGCCTACCACCTATGAGGGGGATTGAGCACCAAATGGATTTAATTCCAAGTGCTTCTCTACCTAATAGGCCGGCCTATAGAAGCAATCCACAAGAAACAAAAGAGATTCAAAAGCAAGTAGAAGATCTCTTGGAAAAAGGATGGGTACGGGAATCTCTAAGTCCTTGTGCTATGCCCGTCATCCTTGTTCCAAAGAAAGATGGCACTTGGAGAATGTGCACGGATTGTAGATCCATCAACAACATTACTATAAAATATAGGCATCCAATCCCTCGCCTTGATGACTTATTAGATGAGTTGCATGGTTCATGCTACTTTTCTAAAATAGATCTCAAGAGTGGATATCATCAAATAAGGATTAGGGAGGGGGATGAATGGAAAACCGCCTTTAAGACAAAATATGGACTTTATGAATGGCTAGTCATGCCTTTTGGGCTAACTAATGCACCTAGCACATTCATGAGGCTCATGAATCATGTCTTGAGGGATTTTCTAGGCAAATTTGTGGTAGTGTACTTTGATGACATTTTGATCTATAGCATGACACTTGAGGTGCATATTGAACATGTTAGAAGTGTCTTGCAAGTGCTACGGAAAGAGCAATTGTATGCTAATCTTGAGAAATGCTCTTTTTGTACTCATCAAGTTGTATTCCTTGGGTTTGTTGTGAGTTCCAAAGGTGTACAAGTTGATGAGGGGAAAATCAAAGCCATTAAAGAGTGGCCAACTCCCAAAACCGTGGGAGAAGTGAGAACCTTCCATGGATTGGCAAGTTTCTATAGGAGATTTGTCCAAGATTTTAGCACTTTGGCCGCACCCCTAAATGAAGTGGTTAAGAAGCATGTTGGTTTTAAATGGGGTCAAGAACAAGAAAAGGCTTTTAACTTGTTAAAAGAAAAACTCACAAATACACCAATCCTTGCGCTTCCAAATTTTGTGAAGTCCTTTGAAATAGAGTGTGATGCCTCTAATGTAGGCATTGGGGCTGTTTTGCTTCAAGAAGGCCACCCCATTGCTTATTTTAGTGAGAAACTTAGTGGGGCAAGTTTGAACTACTCTACTTATGATAAAGAATTATATGCCCTAGTAAGGAGTCTCAAGGTGTGGCAACACTACCTATTGCCTAAAGAATTCGTGATACATAGTGATCATGAGTCCTTGAAGCACTTAAAAGGACAAGGGAAGCTAAACAAGCGCCACGCAAAGTGGGTGGAATTCATTGAACAATTTCCATATGTGATTAAACACAAAAAGGGAAAAATGAACATGGTGGCCGATGCTCTATCAAGGAGATATAATTTGCTTGCCACATTAGAAACCAAAATCCTAGGGTTTAATCACATAAAGGAATTGTATGCTTGTGATATAGAATTCTCTCAAATTTTCAAAGAGTGTGAGCAAGGGGCGTATAAGGACTTTTACTTGCATGATGGTTTTCTTTTTAAAGATAAGCGATTGTGTGTCCCTAAGCATTCAATGAGGGAATTATTAATAAAAGAAGCACATGAGGGAGGTTTAATGGGGCACTTCGGGGTCAAAAAGACAATGGACATTCTTCTTGAACACTTTTATTGGCCTTGTCTTAAGAAAGAAGTGCATAAATGGTGCCAAAAATGTATTGTTTGTAAGAGGGCTAAATCGACTAGCAAACCTCATGGATTGTACTCTCCCTTGCCTATTCCTATGGCCCCTTGGATGGACATATCCATGGACTTTATTGTAGGGCTCCCTAGGACTAAACAAGGAAGAGATTCAATCTTTGTTGTGGTGGACCGATTCTCAAAAATGGCCCATTTCATCCCTTGTCATAAAAGTGATGATGCATGCCACATAGCCAACCTTTTCTTCAAAGAAATTGTTAGGCTACATGGGGTGCCTAAGAGCATAGTCTCGGATAGGGATACAAAGTTCTTGAGCCATTTTTGGAGAACTCTATGGAATAAATTGGGAACAAAATTGCTCTTTTCCACCACTTGTCATCCCCAAACGGATGGGCAAACGGAGGTTGTGAATCGAACATTGTCAACCCTTCTTAGAGCAATCATTAAAAAGAATTTGAAAACTTGGGAGGAGTGTTTACCATTTGTTGAATTTGCTTATAATCGAGTTACACACTCCACCACACTTTGCTCACCATTTGAAGTGGTATACGGGTTCAATCCCCTAACTCCACTTGACCTACTTCCCTTGCCCAATGCGTCTAACTTGATGCATAAAGAAGGCAAAACAAAAGCTGAATTTGTTCAAAAGCTGCATGAAAAAGTCAAGGCACAAATTGAAAAGCGTTTAGAACAAAATGCCAATTTGCAAATAAGGGAAGGAAACATGTTGTCTTTCAACCCGGGGATTGGGTATGGGTTCATTTGAGAATAGAAAGATTTCCCTCAAAAAGGAAATCCAAATTAAACCCAAGGGGGGATGGACCATTTCAAGTCTTGGAGCGAATTAATGATAATGCATATAAAATAGACTTGCCGGGTGATTACAATGTGAGTGCCACTTTCAATGTTAGTGACTTGAGTTTATTTGATGTAGGTGACCAAGAACTAAATTCGGGGTCGAATTCACTCCAAGAAGGAGGGGATGATGAGATCCCTCATGACAACACTCACCAAGCATCACCTAAAGAGGAAGAAGAGGACTCAAGCTTAAGGAACATAGTTGGACCTATGACAAGATCAAGATTGAAGAAGGCCCAAAGTGCACTTGAAGTGAAAGTAGTCAACCTCATGGACATGAAGATCAACCAAGAGGAAGAACCAAGAATGGTGAACCTCTCACAACTTGAGGTCATGGCTACATAAACTAGTTTAGGAAACCATGTAATAAAAGTAGGACTTTTAGTACTTTGACTTTTCTAGTTTGACTTTTGCATCATGGACTTGTAAATGGGCCAAGATGGAGTCATCAAGGCCCATCCAAGTAGGGAGAGGCGCGCTCCTACCTTGCATAAGAGGAGCTTAGGCGCGCCTACACATAAGGAAGTTAGGAGCCATATAAATACCTCCTTGTACTCATTTTTTAATCATAATTGAAAGTTTAGAATTTTTCTCACATTGAGAATTTAGAGAGAGTTGAGAGAGAGAGTCTCCTCTTGAAGGTTCTAGAGTAGAACCTTGTGATTCTCATCAAGAGCTCCTTACTCTTGTGGCGGATCTTCCTTGAGCTTATCACTCCATCTCATCCATGGAGTTGTGGCGCTTTCTTCCATTTCCCTTCCCCTTCATCTTTTCCCTTTCTTTTTGAATTCTTGTTGCCTCACGCATAAAGCCTTAGGCTTATCTTAGGAATTACGCATTTTAGCTTTATGTTGCTTAGAAATTGTGGATCCATGATTCTTGTGATTTGATGATCAAGCTTTGGCTTGAGGTGGAGCTAGTTCTCCCAATTTTCCTCAAGATCATCAAAAATGAACAAGTTTGGATTTCCCTCCAATTTTTAGTTTGAATTTTTCATTTCAATTTTGGATCAATTCTCCTAGAACGATCCTACATTCAATAGATCCATCTTGGATCATAACAGTTTGGGGGCTGAATTGATTTTGTTTTAGTGGTCATCAAGTTAGGAATTAGGCCATTCAAAGTGGGGGTTATGTCTTGTCTTTGGATGCCAAGAGTTGGATGACTATTATATGTATGCACCTAAAACCTTGAGAAACCATTTTCTTATTTTCTTCATTTTTTATGTTGATTCATATTGCTTCCAAAGAAGAACACGAAATTAACTTATTTTGAATTCAACCATACGATCTTCAAAAGGCAACCACACCATTTGGTTGTCATCAAGTAGTATCAAAGCTTAGGCTTTGGTTGAATTTTTGTTTGTGTTCTTGATTCTATTTTCTTCTTCATCTTCTACTCTTTCTTCTTTTCTTCTCAAAACCAAAAATAAAAGTTACTTTGATCTTTTCTTGAAGGGAAAATTCGTGGTTGTTGGGTATTGCTCCAAAAACAAAGTTTTCAAGAGTAATTCTCTTCAACAAGTTATAAAAAAAATAAAAAAGAAATTCGTGTAAAAAAAAAAAAAAAGAAGAGAAAGTTTCACTTGAGCAATTTGTGTCTTGAAATTTTTCCCTTCTTCCTTTGTTTCTTATTTCTAAACCTTTTCTTTTCTAGCCTTTGTTCTTCGTTTTTCCTTGTTTTGATAAGTTTTGTGATTTTTGTTACTTGAATTTTGGTATTTTTGTGTTTTGTGTTTGATTCCTCCAAGAACTAAAGGAGAACATTTGAGAGGAAAAAGGCAAAAGTGCAAATTTAATTCTTGTGTGGAAAAAGCCAAAAGAGTGAAATTCATTTGTGTGACAAGTGAGGGAGTGTAGTGAGGAAACATAAATCATGGCAAACAATGAAGATAGTCCACCACTTTCACCAAGGTCCGCGGTCCTTTTTGTAAAAATGACTACTCAAATGCAAGCCCTTCAAAGGCAAATGGAGACAATGCAAGCCAACTATGATCAATAACTTGCCAACCTTCAAAATGATGAGTCTAGTGGCAATGAAAGTGAAAGAGGAAGGCCTAGAGGAGGAAGACATAGAGGAGGAGGACATAGAGGAAGGAGGCGTGATGAAAGGCTTGAGGGGGTCAAAGTCAAAGTTCCTCCCTTTCTTGGGAAGAACGATCCGGAGGCTTACTTGGAGTGGGAGTTAAAGATAGAACAAGTCTTCGAATGTAATTCTTACAATGAAGGCAAGAAGGTGAAAGTAGCCGCTCTTGAGTTCAAAGAATATGCCCTTGTATGGTGGGACCAATTACAAAAAGAGAGGAGGAGACTTGGAGGAGAGCCTATAGACACTTGGGAGGAGATGAAGTATGTCATGAGGAAGCGGTTTGTCCCAAATCATTATCAAAGGGACATTCACAACAAATTACAAAGGCTTACCCAAGGGACCAAAAGCGTTGATGAGTATTTCAAGGAGATGGAGTTGGCCTTACTTATGTCAAATTTTAAAGAAGATAGGGAGGTGATATGATCCAAGTTTGAATCACCGAAATTTAGGATCTATGCAAGAGCTTGTTCTTAGTTCTTATGAAAAAATGATGAGAAGAATTGGGGAAGAAAAAGGTGCGGTTGTCACCCGAATATGAAGAACAAAATGAATCAACCAAGGAGTGTAAATAACTAAATAAGAAACTTAAACAAATAAGAATGAAAATGCAACAACTAAAAACAGAATGTAAATGGCGCAAATGTAAAGAAGAACGTAAAATAAATTAAGAAAATGGAAGAGGAAGAAGATGAAGGGGAAGGCGCCACAATCATCCATAGAATTGAAAGATTGATAAGCCAAGGAGGATTCGCCACAAAGAGATAGAACTCTTTGATAAGAATCAAGCAAGTTCTGATCCAAGAACTTGAAGAGGAGGAGCCAATGCTCAACTCACAAAAATACCCAAATAGGATAAATTCTAATTTCATTCAAAGTTATGTAAATGAGGTCATACATTTCCTATTTATGGAAAAAGAAAAATGCTACCCACACCAACCCTCTAATTTGGCTCATGGCTGCCAAACCCTAATCCAAGGAGGCTGAGTATTTTCGTGGCCCATGCGGCCCATTATACAAATAAAGCCAAAACCCAATTACAAGCCAAAAAAATTGCTTAATGAGAGTCAAATCCGTCCAAAACAGCGTTCCCAACCTATACCCCAGTTTTCGTCATGATAGAGTCCTAATCAGGTCTTGAGCTTCAAACAAAACTTGTAGATAATTCTCTTATCCTTACAACGCATCAAGAATCACTTCAATCAGACGTCTAGAACTCAAGATATAGCCAAAATAAGAACACAGATTAATTGGACTTGAATGGTTTTTCTTGGATTTGAATGGATTGATATTCTTTTGTTGCAAACTTGACTTGTCCCTCCTTTGCCTCCATCATTCCACCCTTCTTAGAGGAAATTCAACCTCGAATTTATTCTCTCCATACCGTTTACTGTTATTGTGTGCACATACCCAATCCTCCGGGGTCGAAAACAAATCTAAAGAACTCATCACATGTAACTTCTACATTTGAGGAATTTTCATCTTTGATGCAAGACTCTTCAATTTGGCCTAGGCTATTAAGGAAAAAAGCAACAAGCTTAAGCCTTAAAAATTTTCCACCATCATTTAAGAAAAGGTCTTGCAAATCCAATGAATTTAGCTCATATTCTTGTCCAATTGCCTTGATGCATGACTCTTCAATGTGGCATAATGGAGAAATATTAGATGAATGAACCAAAGTAGAATAATCCCAACATTTGAAGCCACACATGCCATGTCTTCAATTCTTTTAAGCCATGAGGAGCTTGTATCTTTGGAAGTTCAAATTTAATTTCAATTGATGCTTTGCATTCCTCTTTTGGATTACTTTCTTCCGCCTCACCTTCTTTTACAAAGAGACTCTCCTTTTCTCTCAATTTTTTGCTCACTCTCTTTGTTTTCTTTCTTTTCAAAGGCACTCTCAATTTTTTTCTCAATATTTTCCTTCTCATTTGGGCATTGATAATCCAAATGTCCCCATCCAAAACATACTAGGCACCTCATATCTCTACTTCTAAGTTTAAGAGTCGGAGTAGAAGGAACATTGCAATATCTTTTGTGCCTCTTTCTTTTGAGTTGTTGCTCGACCTTCATGGATTGGTGTACTAAGTCATCAAGCTCCACATAGTGTTGAAGCCCAACAATGTCTTGGATGTCTTGGTTTAGGCCATGGAGAAACCGAGCCATTTTTGCCTTTCTTCCTTCATTAATATTGGCTCTAATCAAGGCCATCTCCATTTCTTTGTAATACTCATCCACACTCTTAGTGCCTTGGGTTAACCTTTGCAATTGGTTGTGAAGATCCCTTTAATAGTGGGGTGAAACATGTCTCTTCCTCATCATGGCTTTCATCTCACTCCAAGTATCAATAGGTTGCTCCCCAAACCACCTTCTATCTTTTTGCACTCGGTCCCACCAATTTCGTGCATAATAGCCAAACTCTTGGGCTGCCACCTTCATCTTCTTTTGTTCACTATAGTGGTGACAAGAGAAGATTTGTTCTATTTTTATCTCCCAATCTAAATACAACTCCGAATCATCCTTTCCTTGGAAACTAGGCACTTTTATCATTTTCCTCACTAAGTGTTTCACTCAAATTGGCTTTTTCCACACAATTAGCTTGTTTTGCGCTCTTACCTTTTTCCACTCAAAGTCCTCTTTCAATATTCTTGGAAAAAGAACTATACCAATTCAAGTAATGAGAAAAAGTATCAAAACTTCATGTAAAATCCACACAAGTTATCAATCAAGAGGTTCAAGGAAGAAAACTACTAAGACAAACTTAGAAATTCAAAGACAAGCAAGAAAAGCTAAAAAAGAAAGCACACTCTAAAAGGAAAATTAAGAAGTCAAAGACTCTAAGATAATGTTTAGGAATAAAATTTGAGCCATATGACCAAAACATCAAGTAATACCGAATTTAAGGCTAGAAACACTTAGAAAAGGGGTTTTGTGGCCTAATTTGAATTCTGCAATTATTTTTTTGTACTTTTTATAATTGCAGATTGGTCCCTTTGTATTTTTATGATTCCATTTTTTTTTTTTTAAATTTTTGGGATCCTTACTTTTGTAAAATAACTTTGGCCACAAAATTTTTCTGAAAATTATAGAAAAGAATGCCCCAAATAGATTTTAAGTGAATCACAAGGATCAAATAGCCTTTTGAAGCATGAACATGATGGACAAGGGGCTGTTCTTGGGAAGTGTGCCCAGAAATTAAATTCCCCCAAATTGATGTCTAGTTCATGTTTTATGCTTAGAATTGATTGGTATACTTGATTCCACTTGTAAAGACCTTTCAATGAAGGTGTAGATTAACACTCTAACACCAATTCTTGAAATTCATAAAGATCAAAGTGGCTCAAATCCCAAGAAAATGAAGAAGATTGTATGAGGGTTCCAGAACATGAAAACATGGAAGATGAATAATTTGGACAAAGTGAGTTTCCAAGCATCAAATAGATGCTAGATTTTTCAATTTCCAAGGCCTAACAACCCCACAAAACACAAAATTGATCAAAAATTGAAGATCAAGAATGGGTAGATAGGGCGCAAATACCAATGAACTTCTCACTATTGATTTTCCAAAAATTCAAACAACATCCACTAGAAATTGCATAAACCAAAAGAATAATAAGCTCTAGGAAGCTAGCTCTGATACCACATGATATGATCCAAGTTTGAATCACCGAAATTTAGGATCTATCCAAGAGCTTGTTCTTAGTTCTTATGTAAAAATGATGAGAAGAATTGGGGAAGAAAAAGGTACGGTTGTCACCCGAATATGAAGAACAAAATGAATCAACCTAGGAGTGTAAATAACTAAATAAGAAACTTAAACAAATAAGAATGAAAATGCAACAACTAAAAACAGAATGTAAATGGCGCAAATGTAAAGAAGAACGTAAAATAAATTAAGAAAATGGAAGAGGAAGAAGATGAAGGGGAAGGCGCCACAATCATCCATAGAATTGGAAGATTGATAAGCCAAGGAGGATTCGTCACAAAGAGATAGAAATCTTGGATAAGAATCAAGCAAGTTCTAATCCAAGAACTTGAAGAGGAGGAGCCAATGCTCAACTCACAAAAATACGCAAATAGGATAAATTCTAATTTCATTCAAAGTTATGTAAATGAGGTCATACATTTCCTATTTATGGAAAAAGAAAAATGCTACCCACACCAACCCTCTAATTTGGCTCATGGTCGCCAAACCCTAATCCAAGGAGGCTGAGTATTTTCGTGGCCCATGCGGCCCATTATACAAATAAAGCCAAAACCCAATTACAAGCCAAAAATTGCTTAATGAGAGTCAAATCCGTCCAGAACAGCGTTCTCAACTTATAGGCCAGTTTTCGTCATGATAGAGTCCTAATCAGGTCTTGAGCTTCCAACAGAACTTGTAGATAATTCTCGTATCTTTACAACGCATCAAGAATCACTTCAATCAGACGTCTAGAACTCAAAATATAGCCAAAATAAGAACACAGATTAATTGGACTTGAATGGTTTTTCTTGGATTTGAATGGATTGATATTCTTTTGTTGCAAACTTGACTTGTCCCTCCTTTGCCTCCATCAGGAGGCTACCATGGCAAGATTCCTACATGGCTTGAATCAAGATATTCAAGACATAGTAGAATTACAAAATTATGTGGAGCTTGAGGATTTGGTGCAACAAGCAATTAAGGTGGAGCAACAAATTAAGAGGAGGAAGTTCAAATACTCTTCTTCTTCTTCAAAATTTCCATCATCAAATTGGAAGGACAAGCAAAAGAAGGAGGGCGCACCAACCAAAGAAGCCGTGAGCACCTCTCAAGGCAAGAAACCAATGGAGACAACCACTAGGAGCCGTGAAGTAAAGTGTTTCAAATGCCTTGGCCATGGGCACATAGCCGCCTAATGTCCAACAAAGAGAACCATGGTGACCATGAATGGTGAAGTAGTATCACAATCCGAGGCTTCAAGTGGGGAGGAAAGTGAAGAAGATGTGTTCATGCCGGATGGTGATTTACTTATGGCAAGAAGACTATTGGGGAGTCAAGTGAAAGAACATTAAGCAAGCCAAAGGGAGAATATCTTTCATTCTAGATGCCTAATTCAAGGAAAGGTATGCTCTTTAATTATTGATGGAGGAAGTTGTGCCAACGTTGTAAGTACTAGATTAGTGTCAAAACTAAATCTTGTAACTAAGGCACATCCAATATCATATAGGTTTCAATGGTTAAGTGAGGTAGGAGAAATGGTGGTGAACAAACAAGTGGAGGTCCCATTCTCAATTGGGAAGTATGAGGATGGTGTTCTTTGTGATGTGGTGCCTATGGAGGCAAGCCACTTGTTGTTGGGAAGGCCTTGGCAATATGACAAGAAGGCCATCCATGATGGGTTCTCAAATAAGTATACTCTCATGTATCAAGACCGAAAGGTCATACTTTCTCCTTTATCTCCAAAGCAAGTTAGTGAGGATCAAATAAAAATGAGAGAAAAGAGAGAGCAAGAGAGAAAAGAAAAAGAGGGTGAAAAGATATTGAGAAAAAGAGTGAAAAAAAATAAAAAAAAAAATCATGAGAAAAAGGAAATGAAAAATAGAGTGGAAAAGAGAGTAAAGAGAGCTTTCTTGCAACAAAGAGTGAGGTGAAGAGTGCCTTGATTTCAAGGCAGCCCCTGTACATATTTTATTGTAAGGAATTTTGTTTAAATACTAACATTCCTAATGATAATTCTTTGTCTAGTGGTGTCAAAAATCTTTTGCAGGAATTTGGTGATGTTTTTCCTAAGGAAGTGACACATGGCCATCCCCCTCTTAGAGGAATTGAGCATCAAATTGACCTCATTCCGGGTGCATCATTGCCCAATAGGCCAGCCTATAGGAGCAATCCACAAGAGACTAAAGAGATCCAAACACAAGTGGAGGAGTTGATCCAAAAAGGATGGGTGCAAGAAAGCTTGAGTCCATGTACTGTCCCGATAATTTTAATGCCAAAGAAAGATGGGACTTGGAGGATGTGCATGGATTGTAGGGCCGTGAACAACATCACAATTAAGTATAGACATCCTACCCCTAGACTTGATGATTCGCTTGACGAATTGCATGGTGCTTGTGTTTTTCCTAAAATTGATTTGAAAAGTGGGTACCATCAAATTAGAATAAGGGAGGGGGATGAATGGAAAACTGGCTTTAAATCTAAATATGGTTTGTATGCATGGTTGGTAATGCCTTTTGGGTTAACAAATGCACCTAGTACTTTTATGAGGCTTATGAACCATGTTTTCAGGGAATGTTTGGGCAAGTTTGTTGCGTTGTATTTTGATGACATCTTGATATATAGCAAAAACTTAGATGAACATCATGAACATTTAAGGGTTGTTTTGCTTGTATTAAGAAAAGAATAATTGTATGCTAATTTGGAAAAGTGTACTTTTTTTGTGGACCATGTGATTTTTCTTGGATTTGTGATAAATGCTAAAGGGGTCCATGTTGACAAAGAGAAAATTAAGGCCATTCAAGATTGGCCAACCCCCAAAAGTGTGAGTGATGTGAGGAGTTTTCATGGCTTGGCTAGTTTTTATAGGAGGTTTATTAAGGACTTTAGCACCTTGGCTGCACCTCTTAATGAAATTGTCAAAAAAAAATGTTGGGTTTAAATGGGGGGAGAAACAAGAACATGCTTTCAAAGAACTTAAGGAAAAGCTCACCCATGCACCAATACTTGTTTTGCCTAATTTTGCTAAATCTTTAGAGATTGAATGTGATGCTTCAAATGTTGGTATTGGGGCTGTTTTGATGCAAGAGGGGCATCCAATTGCTTATTTTAGTGAGAAATTAAGTGGAGCTTCCCTTAATTATCCCACCTATGATAAGGAATTGTATGCCTTGGTAAGAGCTTTGCAAACTTGGCAACACTATCTTTTGCCCAAAGAATTTGTCATTCATAGTGACCATGAGTCTTTGAAATATTTGAAAGGGCAAGGAAAGTTAAATAAAAGACATGCAAGGTGGATTGAATTTCTTGAACAATTTCCATATGTGGTGAAACACAAAAAGGGTAAGGCCAATATTGTTGCGGATGCACTTTCAAGAAGGTATTCTTTACTTTCTACCCTTGAGACAAAGTTGTTGGGTCTTAAATGCATTAAATAATTGTATGATCATGATAAGGAATTTTCTCATATCTATGCTAATTGTGTGCATTCGTCCCAAAATGGATATTTTAGGCACCAAGGATTTTTGTTCAAAGAAAAACGTTTATGTGTGCCTAAAAGCTCTATAATGGAATTGTTCTTAAAAGAGGCGCATGAAGGGGGATTAAGGGGGCACTTTGGGGTCCAGAAAACTTTAGATATGTTCCATGAACATTTTTATTGGCCTCACATGAAGCATGATGTGCAAAAATATTGTGAAAAATGCATTGTATATAAAAAGTCAAAATCTAAAGTGATGCCCCATGGACTTTATACTCCTTTACCTATTCCTGACTCTCCTTGGATAGACTTATCTATGGATTTTGTTGTGGGATTGCCTAGGTCAAGGAATGGTAAAGATTCCATTTTTGTTGTGGTGGATAGGTTCTCCAAAATGGCACATTTTATTCCATGCAAAAAAGTTGATGATGCATGTCATGTGGCGAACTTATTTTTTAGAGAAGTGGCGAGACTTCATGGTCTCCCAAGGAGTATTGTTAGTGATAGGGACACCAAGTTCTTAAGTCACTTTTGGAGGACTTTGTGGGAAAGCTAGGTACAAAGCTTCTTTTCTCCAGTACTTGCCATCCTCAAACAGATGGGCAAACTGAAGTTGTGAATAGAACACTTTCTTCCCTTTTAAGGGATGTGATTAAAAAGAACATTAAGTCTTGGGAGGAGTGTTTGCCTCATGTGGAATTTGCTTATAATAGGGCTGTTCATAGCACCACTCAATATTCTCCTTTTGAGGTTGTTCATGGTTTTAATCCCTTAACTCCTCTTGATTTATTGCCATTGCCTAACTCTTCAATTTTAAAGCATAAAGATGGTGGGGCCAAGGCCGAATATGTGACGAAGTTACATGAGGAAGTGAAGGTCCAAATTGAAAAAAGGACCCAAAGCTATGCAAGACAAGCCAACAAAGGAAGCAAGAAGGTGGTATTTGAGCCCGGAGATTGGGTATGGGTTCACATGAGGAAGGAAAGGTTTCCTTCCCAAAGGAAATCTAAACTATAGCCAACAGGAGATGGGCCATTTCAAGTAGTGGCCAAGATCAATGATAATGCATACAAGTTGGATCTTCCTGGTGAGCATGGTGGAATAAGTGCTACTTTCAATGTGACTGATTTATCTTTTTTTGATGTAGGTGATGAAGAATTCAATTCGAGATCGAATTCACCTAAAGAAGGAGGGGATGATATGAGCCCAATAAGGAGTATGGACCAAGAAGCACTTCAAGGACTTGGTGGGCCTATGACCAGATCAAGAACCAAGAAAGCCCAAGAAGTCCTCGAACAAATGGTGACCACCTTTATGGAAGCAAGCCCAACTTCAGGCCTAGAAGGAATGGAGCCCAAGATGGTGACTTATCTTAGTCAAGTAGAGGCCCATAATGATAACAAGGGGGGCGTGACTTTGCTTTCATAGTTGTTGTTTTGTTTTTTCAATTCAATAAAGTGTAATGGGTTATGTGAGTGGATCCAATTGGGCATTCTCTATTAGTGGGCTACACTAAGAGTTACATGAAGGTCTAGCCCATATTTTCCATGAAGCTACACGTGAATTAGAGAGTCTTGGGGAGGGAATCTTTGGCTTGCATGCTATAAGAAACTCCTCATTAAGTTGAGTCAATAAATTGTAAGTTATGGATGTTACACTTTTAATTTGCAAAGCAAAGTGTAACCACCCATCATGAAGGGAGAGTAGGCGTGACATTGAGTGGCTTGGGGCTGAATTCAATTGTTTGATGGTGAGTAATGAGTGCTTGATGGGCTGCCTTAAATTGTTTGAGTGTTACACTTTTAATTTGATAAAAAAACTGTAACCACCCATGAAGAAGGAGGGTAGGCGTGTATGAATGGGTTTGGGGGCTGAATTGATTTTGTTTTAGTGGTCATCAAGTTAGGAAATAGGCCATTCAAAGTGGGGATTATGCCTTGTCTTTGGATGCTAAGAGTTGGATGACTATTATATGTATGCACCTAAAACCTTGAGAAAGACATCTTTGATGTTATTTTGGACCAAATTTCATTGTGAGTGAAAATTGTTTCTCCTAGGTTCTTGGTTGAAACAAGCTTAGTTCTTATCAAGAATCCAAGATTCTTGTGGCGAACATCACTTGGCTTATCAAACCTTCTTGGTTTGTGGCGCCTCATCATCTCGTTCTTCACCATTTTCTTATTTTCTTCATTTTTTATGTTGATTCATATTGCTTCCAAAGAAGAACACGAAATTAACTTGTTTTGAATTCAACCATAAGATCTTCAAAAGGCAACCACACCATTTGGTTGTCATCACCTACCAAGAAGGATATGGCTAACTTCCATCACACAAAACTCATCGTCATACTTATCAATTGAGAAGCTTAACATAACTCGCTTGTTAACCGACAACTCACCTTCCTCACTTAACCGTTGGAATTTTAAGGACGAGGATGTGGAATTGTTTGAACGGACCAGGATCAAATGGGATCTATTCGAATTACAAGTTTCATACTCGTTTTCTTTTAGCACCATTGATCTTTTTTTTGGACATCGCGAAGCAATGTGTCCCCTACCCAAGGATCTTAAGAACACAATATGAACATCAAGAACAAGCTATGAACATGAAATTCAAAATTCAAGAGAATTGAACCACAATTAACACAACTGCAACGTAGGATTCAGTGATCCAACATCAACGAACAACAAAACAACACAAATGAACACAGGATCAAGATCAAATGGATGTAGATCTAGACAAAAATTCAAATTTAAGAAATGGCGCCAAAGTTTGTTTTGAACATTTTTATTTCTGAAGGCCGAAATTTCAAGCTAACATGACTCCTAGAGGCCAGCTCAAGAAACCGAGTGTCGTGATCCAAGGTTCGATCTAAAGAGTGTAAGGCCCGTGCAGGAGAATTGATCCAAATTTGAATTAAAATTCAGACATGTTTCGGAGGATAACCATACTTGGTCGTACTTGGTGATCAGCATGCCAACGAAGAGGATAATACATGGAGAACGGGATCCTTCTCAAGCCTGAGCCATGATCAAGCAAATCCCAAGCATTGCGGATTCCAAATTATACAAAGAAAACTGAAAATCAAGATAGAAAAGAAGCTAGCTATTTGGTGAAGCATAAACCAGAGAAGGGGGAAAGATGAAAGGGAAAGGAAGGGAAGAAGGCGCCACACGTTACCCCGTGAATTGGATGAAGTGATAAGCCCAAGGAAGATTAGCCACAAGAGTATGAAGCTCTTGATAAGAATCAATAATGGTTCTACTCTAGAACCATTAGGAGGAGATTCAACTCAACACTCTCAAATTCTCCATGTGAGAAAAACTCAAACTCGTTCAATAATGATTAAAATCCCTTACATTTTGGTTTTTGTGACTGCCTAAAATTGAGGGAAGCGCATGCATGCTTCTAAGCTCCGAGTTTGCGCCTCCTATGTCGTATGTGGGCCTAAGTGGCTTCATCCAAACCCATGTCCAAGTCCGAGTACACTTAGAACAAAGTCAAAGTCAAATTAGCCGACTTGTTACAAAAGTCCTACTTTAATACAGACGCAAATTCCTAAAATTATTACAAACATGTGAGTGAAAATCTAATTCCTGAGCCTCCTAATTATGGCCGTGAGCTTCTTTTGGTGTAGGAGAGTAATTTCGGTCCTTCCTTCTAGTTGACACCATGGCTTGCTTCTTGCTATGCTTTTATGATCACATCATCCCCCCCTTCTTGAAGACAATTCGATCACGAATTGAAGACCTCCATACGGAAATGCGCATACGGTTGTCAATTTGTTTTGCATAAGACTTATCAACATGAAACCCCAAAAATGGTTTCTCAAAAAGACATGTAGAAAGATTATGAGAGTTATACAAAGCTTATAATATGTAAGCAATTTTAGTGTGTGTAGGAATAGAGTAGGATCCAAGAGTTTTACCAAGAAAGCTTTCAAACTTAGGGTTGAAGTGGTTATGTTTTTGGATGCCCATTGAAGGAAAAACTTGGCTTGTTTTCTTTAAATGCACAAACTCAGCTTCCTCACTTTTTTTTATTTTATCTTATTTTTCATCACCCTCATTGAATTCCATCTCTTCTTTTGTGATGAATAAACTCTCCACGTTTCTCTCAGTCTCTTGGTTTTGGCCTTTTACCTCAAGTGCTATACTGTTCTTTTGACCACTTTCGTTCTCCTTTTCCTTTTCTCTCAAGGCTTTTCTCTCTTGTTCTCTTTTGATCCTCAACTTCTTTTCGTCCTCACAAACATCTCTTGAAGAGAATGGTGCTAGCGTTATTTTCTGTGCATTATGTACAAAGGAGAACTTGTTGGTAAGGCCGTGATGAATCACCTCCCGATCATACATTGCCAAGGCGTACCCTACCAAGAAGGATATGGCTAACTTCCGTCACACAAAACTTCATCGTCATACTTACCAATTGAGAAGCTTAACATAACTCGCTTGTTAACCACCAACTCACCTTCCTCACTTAACCATTGGAGCTTTTAAGGACAAGGGTGTGGAATATTTTGAACGGACCAGGATCAAATGGGATCTACTCGAATTACAATTTTCATACTCGTTTTCATTTAGCACCATTGTTCTTTTGTTTGGACATCGCGAAGCAATGTGTCCCCTACCCAAGGATCTTAAGAACACAATATGAACATCAAGAACAAGCTATGAACATGAATTTCAAAATTCAAGAGAATTGAACCACAATTAACACAACTGCAACGTAGGATTCAGCGATCCAACATCAACAAACAACAAAACAACACAAATGAACACAAGATCAAGATCAAATGGATGTAGATCTACACGGAAATTCAAATTTAAGAAATGGCGCCAGAGTTTGTTTTGAACATTTTTTTATCTGAAATCCGAAATTTCAAGCAAACAAGACTCCTAGAGGCCAGCTCAAGAAACCGAGTGTCGTGATCCAAGGTTGGATCTAAAGAGTGTAAGGCCCGTGCAGGAGAATTGATCCAAATTTGAATTAAAATTCAAACATGTTTCGGAGGATAACCATACTTGGTCGCACTTGGTGATCAGCATGCCAACCAAGAGGATAATACATGGAGAACGGGATCCTTCTCAAGCCTGAGCCATGATCAAGCAAATCCCAAGCATTGCGGATTCCAAATTATACAAAGAAAACTGAAAATCAAGATAGAAAAGAAGCTAGTTATTTGGTGAAGCATAAACCAGAGAAGGGGGAAGATGAAAGGGAAGGGAATGGAAGAAGGCGCCAAACGTTACTCCGTGAATTGGATGAAGTGATAAGCCCAAGGAAGATTAGCCACAAGAGTATGAAGCTCTTGATAAGAATCAATAATGGTTCTACTCTAGAACCTTTAGGAGGAGATTCAACTCAACACTCTCAAATTCTCCATGTGAGAAAAACTCAAATTCGTTCAATAATGATTAAAATCCCTTACATTTTGGTTTTTGTGACTGCCTAAAATTGAGGGAAGCGCATGCAAGCTTCTAAGCTCCGAGTTTGCGCCTCCTATGTCGTATGTGGGCCTAAGTGGCTTCATCCAAACCCATGTCCAAGTCCGAGTAAACTTAGAACAAAGTCAAAGTCAAATTAGCCTACTTGTTACAAAAGTCCTACTTTAATACAAACGCAAAGTCCTAAAATTATTACAAACATGTAAATGAAAGTCTAATTCCTGAGCCTCCTAATTATGGACGTGAGCTTCTTTTGGTGTAGGAAAGTAATTTCGGTCCTTCCTTCTAGTTGACACCATGGCTTGCTTCTTGCTATGCTTTTATGATCACATTATCCCCCCCTTCTTGAAGACAATTCGACCACGAATTGAAGACCTCCATACGGAAATGCGCATACGGTTGTCAATTTGTTTTGCATAAGACTTATCAACATGTAACCCCAAAAATGGTTTCTCAAAAAGACATGTACAAAGATTATGAGAGTTATACAAAGCTTGTAATATGTAAGCAATTTTATTGTGTGTAGGAATAGAGCAGGTTCCAAGAGTTTTACCAAGTAAGCTTTCAAACTTAGGGTTGAAGTGGTTATGTTTTTGGATGCCCATTGAAGGAAAAACTTGGCTTGTTTTCTTTAAATGCACAAACTCAGCTTCCTCACTTTTTTTATTTTATCTTATTTTTCATCACCCTCATTGAATTCTATCTCTTCTTTTGTGATGAATAAACTCTCCACGTTTCTCTCAGTCTCTTGGTTTTGGCCTTTTACCTCAAGTGCTATATTGTTCTTTTGACCACTTTCATTCTCCTTTTCCTTTTCTCTCAAGGCTTTTCTCTCTTGTTCTCTTTTGATCCTCAACTTCTTTTCGTCCTCACAAACATCTCTTGAAGAGAATGGTGCTAGCGTTATTTTCTGTGCATTATGTACAAAGGAGAACTTGTTGGTAAGGCCGTGATGAATCACCTTCCGATCATACATTGCCAAGGCGTACCCTACCAAGAAGGATATGGCTAACTTCCGTCACACAAAACTTCATCGTCATACTTACCAATTGAGAAGCTTAACATAACTCGCTTGTTAACCACCAACTCACCTTCCTCACTTAACCATTGGAGCTTTTAAGGACGAGGGTGTGGAATATTTTGAACGGACCAGGATCAAATGGGATCTACTCGAATTACAATTTTCATACTCGTTTTCATTTAGCACCATTGTTCTTTTGTTTGGACATCGCGAAACAATGTGTCCCCTACCCAAGGATCTTAAGAACACAATATGAACCTCAACAACAAGCTATGAACATGAAATTAAAAATTCAAGAGAATTGAACCACAATTAACACAACTGCAACGTAGGATTCAGTGATCCAACATCAACAAACAACAAAACAACACAAATGAACACAAGATCAAGATCAATTGGATGTAGATCTACACGGAAATTCAAATTTAAGAAATGGCGCCAGAGTTTGTTTTGAACATTTTTTTATCTGAAATCCGAAATTTCAAGCTAACAAGACTCCTAGAGGCTAGCTCAAGAAACCGAGTGTCGTGATCCAAGGTTGGATCTAAAGAGTGTAAGGCCCGTGTAGGAGAATTGATCAAAATTTGAATTAAAATTCAAACATGTTTCGGAGGATAACCATACTTGGTCGCACTTGGTGATCAACATGCCAACCAAGAGGATAATACATGGAGAACGGGATCCTTCTCAAGCCTGAGCCATGATCAAGCAAATCCCAAGCATTGCGGATTCCAAATTATACAAAGAAAACTGAAAATCAAGATAGAAAAGAAGCTAGCTATTTGGTGAAGCATAAACCAGAGAAGGGGGAAGATGAAAGGGAAGGGAAGGGAAGAAGGCGCCACACGTCACTCCGTGAATTTGATGAAGTGATAAGCCCAAGGAAGATTAGCCACAAGAGTATGAAGCTCTTGATAAGAATCAATAATGGTTCTACTCTAGAACCGTTAGGAGGAGATTCAACTCAACACTCTCAAATTCTCCATGTGAGAAAAACTCAAATTCGTTCAATAATGATTAAAATCCCATACATTTTGGTTTTTGTGACTGCCTAAAATTGAGGGAAGCGCATGCAAGCTTCTAAGCTCCGAGTTTGCGCCTCCTATGTCGTATGTGGGCCTAAGTGGCTTCATCCAAACCCATGTCCAAGTCCGCGTACACTTAGAACAAAGTCAAAGTCAAATTAGCCTACTTGTTACAAAAGTCCTACTTTAATACAAACGCAAAGTCCTAAAATTATTACAAACATGTAAATGAAAGTCTAATTCCTGAGCCTCCTAATTATGGCCGTGAGCTTCATTTGGTGTAGGAAAGTATTTCGGTCCTTCCTTCTAGTTGACACCATGGCTTGCTTCTTGCTATGCTTTTATGATCACATTATCCCCCCTTCTTGAAGACAATTCGACCACGAATTGAAGACCTCCATACGGAAATGCGCATACGGTTGTCAATTTGTTTTGCATAAGACTTATCAACATGTAACCCCAAAAATGGTTTCTCAAAAAGACATGTACAAAGAATATGAGAGTTATACAAAGCCTGTAATATGTAAGCAATTTTATTGTGTGTAGGAATAGAGCAGGTTCCAAGAGTTTTACCAAGTAAGCTTTCAAACTTAGGGTTGAAGTGGTTATGTTTTTGGATCCCCATTGAAGGAAAAACCTGGCTTGTTTTCTTTAAATGCATAAACTCAGCTTCCTCACTTTTTTTATTTTATCTTATTTTTCATTACCCTCATTGAATTCTATCTCTTCTTTTGTGATGAATAAACTCTCCACGTTTCTCTCAGTCTCTTGGTTTTGGCCTTTTACCTCAAGTGCTATATTGTTCTTATGACCACTCTCATTCTCCTTTTCCTTTTCTCTCAAGGCTTTTCTCTCTTGTTCTCTTTTGATCCTCAACTTCTTTTCGTCCTCACAAACCTCTCTTGAAGAGAGTGGTGCTAGCGTTATTTTCTGTGCATTATGTACAAAGGAGAACTTGTTGGTAAGGCCGTGATGAATCACCTTCCGATCATACATTGCCAAGGCGTACCCTACCAAGAAGGATATGGCTAACTTCCGTCACACAAAACTTCATCGTCATACTTACCAATTGAGAAGCTTAACATAACTCGCTTGTTAACCACCAACTCACCTTCCTCACTTAACCATTGGAGCTTTTAAGGACGAGAGTGTGGAATATTTTGAACAGACCAGGATCAAATGGGATCTACTCGAATTACAATTTTCATACTCGTTTTCATTTAGCACCATTGTTCTTTTGTTTGGACATCGCGAAACAATGTGTCCCCTACCCAAGGATCTTAAGAACACAATATGAACCTCAAGAACAAGCTATGAACATGAAATTAAAAATTCAAGAGAATTGAACCACAATTAACACAACTGCAACGTAGGATTCAGTGACCCAACATCAACGAACAACAAAACAACACAAATGAACCCAAGATCAAGATCAAATCGATATAGATACGCACGGAAATTCAAATTTAAGAAATGGCGCCAGAGTGTTTTTTGAACATTTTTTTTATCTGAAATCCAAAATTTCAAGCTAACAAGACTCCTAGAGGTCAGCTCAAGAAACCGAGTGTCGTGATCCAAGGTTGGATCTAAAGAGTTTAAGGCCCGTGCAGGAGAATTGATCCAAATTTTAATTAAAATTCAAACATGTTTCGGAGGATAACCATACTTGGTCGTACTTGGTGATCAGCATGCCAACCAAGAGGATAATACATGGAGAACGGGATCCTTCTCAAGCCTGAGCCATGATCAAGCAAATCCCAAGCATTGCGGATTCCAAATTATACAAAGAAAACTGAAAATCAAGATAGAAAAGAAGCTAGCTATTTGGTGAAGCATAAACCAGAGAAGGGGGAAAGATGAAAGGGAAGGGAAGGGAAGAAGGCGCCACACGTTACCCCGTGAATTGGATGAAGTGATAAGCCCAAGGAAGATTAGCCACAAGAGTATGAAGCTCTTGATAAGAATCAATAATGGTTCTACTCTAGAACCATTAGGAGGAGATTCAACTCAACACTCTCAAATTCTCCATGTGAGAAAAACTCAAACTCGTTCAATAATGATTAAAATCCCTTACATTTTGGTTTTTGTGACTGCCTAAAATTGAGGGAAGCACATGCATGCTTCAAAGCTCCGAGTTTGCGCCTCCTATGTCGTATGTGGGCCTAAGTGGCTTCCTCCAAACCCATGTCCAAGTCCGAGTACACTTAGAACAAAGTCAAAGTCAAATTAGCCTACTTGTTACAAAAGTCCTACTTTAATACAAACGCAAAGTCCTAAAATTATTACAAACATGTAAATGAAAGTCTAATTCCTGAGCCTGCTAATTATGGCCGTGAGCTTCTTTTGGTGTAGGAAAGTAATTTCGGTCCTTCCTTTTAGTTGACACCATGGCTTGCTTCTTGCTATGCTTTTATGATCACATCATCCCCCCTTCTTGAAGACAATTCGACCACGAATTGAAGACCTCCATTCGGAAATGCGCATACGGTTGTCAATTTGTTTTGCATAAGACTTATCAACATGTAACCCCAAAAATGGTTTCTCAAAAAGACATGTACAAAGAATATGAGAGTTATACAAAGCCTGTAATATGTAAGCAATTTTATTGTGTGTAGGAATAGAGCAGGTTCCAAGAGTTTTACCAAGTAAGCTTTCAAACTTAGGGTTGAAGTGGTTATGTTTTTGGATCCCCATTGAAGGAAAAACCTGGCTTGTTTTCTTTAAATGCATAAACTCAGCTTCCTCACTTTTTTTATTTTATCTTATTTTTCATTACCCTCATTGAATTCTATCTCTTCTTTTGTGATGAATAAACTCTCCACGTTTCTCTCAGTCTCTTGGTTTTGGCCTTTTACCTCAAGTGCTATATTGTTCTTATGACCACTCTCATTCTCCTTTTCCTTTTCTCTCAAGGCTTTTCTCTCTTGTTCTCTTTTGATCCTCAACTTCTTTTCGTCCTCACAAACCTCTCTTGAAGAGAGTGGTGCTAGCGTTATTTTCTGTGCATTATGTACAAAGGAGAACTTGTTGGTAAGGCCGTGATGAATCACCTTCCGATCATACATTGCCAAGGCGTACCCTACCAAGAAGGATATGGCTAACTTCCGTCACACAAAACTTCATCGTCATACTTACCAATTGAGAAGCTTAACATAACTCGCTTGTTAACCACCAACTCACCTTCCTCACTTAACCATTGGAGCTTTTAAGGACGAGAGTGTGGAATATTTTGAACAGACCAGGATCAAATGGGATCTACTCGAATTACAATTTTCATACTCGTTTTCATTTAGCACCATTGTTCTTTTGTTTGGACATCGCGAAACAATGTGTCCCCTACCCAAGGATCTTAAGAACACAATATGAACCTCAAGAACAAGCTATGAACATGAAATTAAAAATTCAAGAGAATTGAACCACAATTAACACAACTGCAACGTAGGATTCAGTGACCCAACATCAACGAACAACAAAACAACACAAATGAACCCAAGATCAAGATCAAATCGATATAGATACGCACGGAAATTCAAATTTAAGAAATGGCGCCAGAGTGTTTTTTGAACATTTTTTTTATCTGAAATCCAAAATTTCAAGCTAACAAGACTCCTAGAGGTCAGCTCAAGAAACCGAGTGTCGTGATCCAAGGTTGGATCTAAAGAGTTTAAGGCCCGTGCAGGAGAATTGATCCAAATTTTAATTAAAATTCAAACATGTTTCGGAGGATAACCATACTTGGTCGTACTTGGTGATCAGCATGCCAACCAAGAGGATAATACATGGAGAACGGGATCCTTCTCAAGCCTGAGCCATGATCAAGCAAATCCCAAGCATTGCGGATTCCAAATTATACAAAGAAAACTGAAAATCAAGATAGAAAAGAAGCTAGCTATTTGGTGAAGCATAAACCAGAGAAGGGGGAAAGATGAAAGGGAAGGGAAGGGAAGAAGGCGCCACACGTTACCCCGTGAATTGGATGAAGTGATAAGCCCAAGGAAGATTAGCCACAAGAGTATGAAGCTCTTGATAAGAATCAATAATGGTTCTACTCTAGAACCATTAGGAGGAGATTCAACTCAACACTCTCAAATTCTCCATGTGAGAAAAACTCAAACTCGTTCAATAATGATTAAAATCCCTTACATTTTGGTTTTTGTGACTGCCTAAAATTGAGGGAAGCACATGCATGCTTCAAAGCTCCGAGTTTGCGCCTCCTATGTCGTATGTGGGCCTAAGTGGCTTCCTCCAAACCCATGTCCAAGTCCGAGTACACTTAGAACAAAGTCAAAGTCAAATTAGCCTACTTGTTACAAAAGTCCTACTTTAATACAAACGCAAAGTCCTAAAATTATTACAAACATGTAAATGAAAGTCTAATTCCTGAGCCTGCTAATTATGGCCGTGAGCTTCTTTTGGTGTAGGAAAGTAATTTCGGTCCTTCCTTTTAGTTGACACCATGGCTTGCTTCTTGCTATGCTTTTATGATCACATCATCCCCCCTTCTTGAAGACAA